>JACAXG010000187.1:1070856-1301700 GCA_018881555.1 Amblyornis subalaris | reverse complement strand
CAGCATAAGAAGCCTGTGGACGTGTCAGAATGAGGTCAGAGGAGAGCGGTGGAGATCCTCAGAGAGCTGGAGCACCGCTGCTCTGAAGACAGGCTTATAGAGTTCGGGTTTTTCCGCCTGGGGAGGAGAACACTCCAGGGAAACCTAAGAGCCCTTTCCAGTATCTAAAAGGGACCCCAACTAGAATGATGGAGAGTGACTTTTTACAAGGGTATGTAGTGATAGAACAAAGATTAATGGGTTAAACTGAAACAGGGTAGATTTAGATTAGATATTAGGAAGAAATTCTTTACTGTGAGGGTGAGTAGGCATTGTCTTAGGTTGCCCAGAGATGCTGTGGATGCCTCTTCCCTGGAAAAAAAAGAAACTTGCCAGCTTTGCCTTTAGCAAAGCAAGGAGCTGAAGCGGAGTGATGCTCTTTTTATTTAATAACCCTGTACTTCTGGTTTTGATAAACTGTTTGAAATACTAGTAGGGATTCCCCTCAAGTATTTATCATTTTTAGTTTATGATCAAGTGAACGTTACATGAATTATCTGTATAGCCATGTAATTTCCATTAACAGTAATAGTAATTGTAAGCATGAGAAAGAAGGTGGCTTATCCTGTGATCCTCCCCATTATGAAGTAGTTAACTGATTAAGGTTAGGATACCACAAGCCACTTCATACCATCCGTGAACTCTCTGCAACCCCATTATCTTCATTAGGCTTGTGTGGGTGTAATTAATTGGTGTTTAGTTACCAGTTGTGTTGAATGAAAAGAATTTAGTTCTATTTCTCTTAGTTTTATTGGCCCCATGGTGCTAACAGGCTAAAGTGTAATTAAAAACTCTCTAATCAAAGTATATGTAGCAAGAGCCAAGGAACAAACCCAGTGAGAAATAGCCTGTGACTGGTGTAGCTCTCTCCTTTGGAAAATGACTGGGTACAAATGACACCCTGTAGTAGTTCTTTTTTTTTTGGTTTTAAACCGTGAAGATGCCTCACTTATATCAACAAGTAAATTAAAACCCCATCTGTATGAGATTGCAATCAGAACATTCTTAGGAATGTCCTGTAAGATCATATTTTGATCTCTTCTCAACAGATTTTGCCCCAAATCTTTTAGATTGCTCTGTACTTTGGGTGCATAGAGAAATGGCTCTTGTGTTTCTTTTGAGAGCAACTGTATGTAATTTTTTCTCACTTCTTGCCTTTACTATAACTCTTGTGCCAGGAAATAAATTATGATCAGCTTTTCCTCATTTATGATACTGTGTTGTGTGTGTTCCCTTTTTTGCCTGCACCTCATTTGGGTATATAAATATGTGGTGCTAATCTGGCATGCTCTAAACCCAAGTATAACAGGGAATGCTTAAGCATTGCATGAAGGATTTGCTTTTTGCTGTTCTAAAATGCTGCTTTAAAGTTATAAACTTGGCCCTTAAATCAATTAAGATCATGGTCTCACTGCCATCTGTGTTCTTGTAGGATTTCACAGAAGAGTAATGTGTGCTCATTCCACTGACAAGCATTTCTTTGAAGTCAGCTCTGAGTACATAAAAACTGCATGACATTTCCAATAAAATCAGGATTGTCTTTTTAGCTTGCTGATACAAATACTCTTGTACAGGTACATTACTGCTTTTGAGGCATTTTAATTTTTTAAATAAAAAAGGCTTTAAAATTTTTTCCTTTTTATACCTAAAATTCTTCTGTAATGTTACTTTTTCTTCTTATCATGCTGTATTCCATAAAGAAAAAGGTCCAGTAACAAAGCTAAATATTACTTTATGTATAAGAGTAAACAAAGGATTCTATCCTTGGAGGTGGCTGAACATAATATTTAGACTGGAGTTTCTGTCTAGCTAAAAAACTTGTAAGAACTAAAGTAATATATATACTGCATATTTTAAATTTTCTAATAATTGTTTAAGTCTTCCCCCCCAGCACTATTATTTTAATTTCCCAAGTACTCATATGAGAGTTCATTTGCCTTGAGTAATCATTCTCCGCTCCACTGGTTACTTCAAGTTGAGTGGGTTTTAGTACTAATTTCTTTCTAAAGTTTGAGGATCCTTCCTGTGGGTCTGTTCAGCTCCTGCTGTGCGAGGGTGAGCCTGGCCTTGTCCAAAGGATTCTGCTGAACTGCAGGGTAAGAGCTCGTAGGCTTTGATTTATCATTCGAACTCTAAAGGTGCTTTGGAACACACAGTATTTAAAGACGAGATTTTGAGCTGAGTTTTGAGTTAACAGAAGATTGTCCTCAAAATTCTGGGATATAAATGGGGTTTTTAGTGTGTAGATTTTTTTAATGTAATGCACAGGTTACTGATGAATGCTAGGTTTAATCTTGGATATCAGGAGTTTGCTACATGATTTCTTCGTGAGTGCATTTTGAAGTAACTGTTATGAGCTTTAAGGCATTATTAAACCCTGCCTGGTTCAAGGACCCTGACGTGCTGGATTACAGGCATTTTTGTCTATGCATTGTCAATATCATACTCTGAAATGTTAACACACAAATATATACAGAGTCTGAATGTTATCAGGCTTTCTGAAATTCATATTCAATATTTTCCATGACATGAAAATGTGTGCTCATACATCAGTTACTGCATATGAGATATTGACTTAATTTCAAAGAGGATGTGGCAACATGGCCATAATACATTTACACTACATAATACAATTTATACAAACCAGCAATCAAACTCAGAGATAAACACAAAGTTAGAAAACAGCAAACAGAAAATGTATTAGAATGGAATTATTCTTTTCTACCCGTTTGTTGAAAGATACCTTTCTGAAAAGAATTACTTCATATATTTTCAAAGGTTCTGAGCACAAAAGAACTTTTTTTCAAAAAAAACCCCTTTCCATTAATAACTCCCACTATAAAGAATTTTGCAGAAGATATTTTTTTTATTCAAATTTTTTAGCTTCACCCTTCAGGCTTTGCATCTTCTCCTTTTCTTTTATACTGGATTAGAAACCTAAATTTGCTCAAGTATTGGGGAAGCAGTACTTGAGTTCCAAATGCAGAAACTTTTGAGGTAGTTGGAAGCAATTTGTAGGTTATGTTACTGGTCAGCCGAGCAAAGGTTTACATGACTGAAAAGTGAAGCCTGACTAGTGCAGATGAACTGGTGAGCTGTGGGGTACATGAAAAATAAAGTTTGAAATCTGAGTTAGTTGCAAGGATGTAACAGTTGAAGTGAACCTCACAGAGTGAGAAATAGTGTGAACTGAGTTCTCAAGTCCTGTAACTTGTGGGCAGATTTTAAGAGAAGCCTTTATGTTTCTTTCTAGGAAAAGTGAAGCTGGTAGCAGAGTGGTTTAAGGAGTTCACATAAAAAGATAATTTTTGCATTACTATAGGGAATTTGGGCATTCCTGCATCCTGTGATTTTTGTTTTATTTTGGGGTTTGGCTTTTGTTTGGTTTTTTTCTGCTTAAACACATTTTTTTGGGAACAAACTGAGTATGGAAGAAAAGGAAGAGTGGCATTTTTTTCCCCATGGTATATCTTCTGATTTTTACAACCTTAATCACTTGGGGCATGTCTTGAACTTTTAACCTTCTTTCCCCAGCACTGATGCAGTGAATAATGGACTCTCCTGCTTGACACATAACTAGATTGCAGTTCAAAGTGGATGTCACGAGCACTATTGCACCATCTGGAGCAAAAGCTTGACTATCATTTCGTGATAAGCCCATAAGATCATATGAATTTATAACTGACTTCATTTTTGCCATTTTACTAATTTAGGTTTCTTTAATTCAAAAATACGTTGGGATTTGTTTTTTTTTTTTAGAGCTTGCCTCCTGTTGCGGTATTTTTTGCACATTTCCACAAAATTTTCAGATCTTGTATGAAAGTCATAACTTTTATAACCATTTTGATCCTTTTTTGGTGTAAACAAGGTTTAAATAGTTCCCCTGGGTCTAGGGAAATGCTGTATGAGCTGTGGAGATAAAATTCTCTAATTTCCCCTATTTCTGTTGTTATCTTTAATTGTTTTGTTCACTTCAAGACTCATTTAGTTAATTGAAAAAAAGAAAAGAAAATATTGATCTTACACACTCTTAAAAAATATGCACATTTTTGAAGCTAGATGTGATTGTAAATTGAAAAGCTTTTCAGACTTCTGAAGAATACATGATATTAACAGTTGCATATAAGACACTCAGACATATGTTTGAATAACATCCAGCTGATGCAGTGAAATATACCTTATTTTGTAGGAAAAGAATCTCTTGATTGACATTACTGCTTGGGGGGTACTCACCCATGAAATACTGTTTTTATAAATTTTTTGTGCTGATAGAATCCTATTAGAAGCTCGTTGTGTGGCTTGTCTTAAAGCAGAAGATTTTGAGTGAGCTTGTGCACCTTTGACTTCCATTGAAAATCGATGACACTTGTAAATCCATAGCATTTCTGACAGAAAGGCTGGAAATTAAAGAGTTCTATGACCACGAGGTCAGTCTGGTGGGTTTGTAGTGTTTAGGAAAAAATGTGACTGTTCGAGCAATAGCAGGCATGGTGCATTTGCACGGAGGGGATTAGTTCAGATTTCAAATATCCCTGTTTTCTAAAATTAAGCTGCGTCTGATACAAACATAAAGATAGTGAATGTTTCTAATACAAAACCTCGCTTCATTATCTTCACTGGTAAACATTCTTCAAGATTCAAACACATATGGGTGAATGTAGAAATACTCTACTTCTGAATGTGCCTTGGGTTTGCAAAACATTTTTGGTTCAACAGAACAATTGAAAACTCTATGAAATAAATAGGGTAATTAACATGATGACTTTCAGAAGAAAATACTGTTTAATATTAACACGGTATTTCAGATTCCTAGACCACAAGGGTACAGCTTTCAAATGAATTTTCACAAAACCTGATCTTTTTTTCCTGCAGCTATATTATCATGTAAATTACAGAATCACAATCATTTAGGTTGGAGGAGTCGCCTTGAGATCATCTACTCCATCTCACCTGCTCAAGCAGGGTCCACTCAAGTAAGTTGCCCAGGACCATGCCCAGTCATGTTTGGAATATATCCCCAGAGGGAGACTCCATAACCTCTCTGGGCCACCTGCTCCAGTGTTTGACTGCACTCATGGCAAAAATTATATTCTTGTCTTACACTGAATGTGCTATTTTTTAATTTGTGCCCATTGCTTCTTGTTCTTCCAGTGGGATCTACTGAGAGGAGTCTGGCTTTCTCCTCTTCATTCCCTCCCATCAAGTATTTCTACACACGGATGAGAGCCCCCTGAGCCTTCTCTTTCCCGGACTGAAGAGTTCCAGCAGTCTCAGCTTCTCCCATTATGGAAGACACTCCAGTCCTTTAATCATCTTTGTGCCCTGCGCAGGACTCACTCCAGTAAGTCCTTCTCTTTCTTGCATTAATTGCAGTGATGGAATTGCAGAACCCTGTTTGGTTATGGTGTATTGATATGGTGTATTTCATTATATTAGTGTCAGGAAAGTCACGGTTCGATGGAGCGTAACCGGAATTGTGCTGAAGAATAGAATTCAGTGTCAGACTCTAAATTTCTGTCAGGATTTATATATTTATTAGAAAATATGCATGTTATCCACTGAAAATATTGCCTACTCGCTGGATGTTACACTGATAGGAATGTACCTTTAACTTTATAATAGCTGCTGCTTTCTAATCTCCTTTCTTACAAATTGCTAATGAAACAACATGAGAGGAGCAGTGATTAAAAGAGCTTTTTGATGGAAGACCCTCTAGAACAGAAAGAAGAGAGTATATTTGCATTTGTATGTTTTGTGAAATGTACCTAAAGCAATGAGGACAGTGAGTAAAACTCACCAGGCTTCAACAAGAAAGCAATCACTACAACTAACGTGCCCAAATATCCATCATCAAAATCACCACGTTCCTCAGCAAGGAAAGAGGATTTATTTTTTGTCAATTGCTGATGTTTAGTGATTAAACCAAGAGTATTGCCAAATGTACACAATTGTATTTTTCAGTGTAAAACTGACTGTGAAAAGGATAGAGAGATGTTTTTTGACTGTGCCAGTTTATTAGTTCTCAACTACTTGCTCCATGCATGTGGAGAGAAGCTGTCCATCACACACAGACTGGAACATTCTGGCAGTGCAAGCTGTGTATAAGTAAATGACACAATGAAATTATTTTGAGAAGTGCTTACAATTGCTCTATTTTAAAAGTTAAATGGTATCCTAGCACTTACAAGCTTAAATCCACAAAGGGCTATTGGATCATCTACTCTTCACCTCCTGTGTATATCAAGCTTATGATCTACAAGCCGAAAGGCTTTTAGGCTTAAATTTGAGATGGATTACTGCCTGCTTGCAGCAAAATATCTTAATAACCAGCATGGCACTCAATTTTGTGTTTTAATTCTACCCATATTCTGTGAGCATTGACTGTAAGAAGCAAGAAAAAGAGCACAGGAACATCTTAAATTCCCTGGCTCCTTGACAGAAGATAGCAGAGGTTTTCTTTTGTGTTTCCCGGTTATAAAGGGTCATTTTTTCAGGACTGTCATGAAGTGTTTGTGAAGCTACTGCACTAGTCTGCCCTGTAATGGGAGTTCATTCAAAGGCCATGTTGTTTCAGGACAAGCATCAGTAGCAATTACCACTTCCAGCTTTTCTCTAGAAGTGTGAGTTTTTGTCAAGGGCTCCAGAGTCAGACTGCAAGCCTAAGCTTCAGACACAAAACCAGATCAGTTACTCTCAGTTTCCTGTATCACAGTTCTTCATGTTGAAGTTTTAGGTAGAATTTCAACTTTAATTTTGACAAACAAGTTGTGGCACTATTTAAAAAAAAATTGTGCCTCTTGCAATTATCAACTTTTCAAACTAAACTTGTGTAGAGAGTAACAGGAAATTATATTTCACATCTGATGAATCCTTTTACTTCACTGATGCAAAACGTATCATCTAGAAAGAGCTTTAAAGTAATAAGTTATAAAATGGACTTTAGAAATCACTGCTTAGTTTAATTGGATACCTACACTATAACTCATTCAGATTTTCAGGGAGCAAGTCCTACTGCATGTGGGTCTATATAACAAAATGTAACCATGACATTAGTGGTAAAATAGTGTTCGGTTTCTGAAACATCCAATGTATTAACAAGTTGTGCATCAGGCTCTCTATGTAGTTAAACTAGTGTAAATCTGGTTGAATTACACTGCAAGACTGGGGCCTGTATCTCTCCAGATATCAGTCACTGATTTGAGTGCTTGTAATCCAGTGGTGCTACAAAAACCAACTGTCATATAGTTGCCTATGCTGGAGTTCCTTACCAAAGAATAAGGAATTTCCCTATGTTGGTTCCTCAGCAACTCAGCACATGAATAGCCTTTAATGATCCAGCTGCTGATTCAGCTCTCTGTCCTTTTCACAGAACTCTAAGAAGCTTTCAAAAGCTATTTATTCTTTATGAAATTTACAGTAAAAAGAATTGATGGCTATGACTATGTGATGATGTATTATTGTTGACAGTGCACATGCAGTATATTAAAAATGGGAAATGGAAAAGGATAAAGGATGAGGTTTTATGCAGTTTTTCTAATTGTGCTCTGAGTAAATTTTTGCATGTGTGGATTTTTTTCTTGCTTACTTGTACTGTCAGTCAAATAAATGGAGATCTTGATGTCACAGAAAATCTCTAGAGCCTGCATATGTTAGTGATAAAAAGCATTATGTCTTTTGGGTGTGATGTCACGTGGTTTTTGGCAGTGACAGTGTGTGTTTCAGCTGAGGAAGTGAATGAGATAGTGGCCCGAACTATTTCTGGTATTTTAATTGTACTTAAATTAGGAGTATGATATCTACATGACCTTTTCGTGGTTTGTCACTTTTCCATCAGCTGTCACTTCACCTCAGCATCTTTTGTATGCAGACAATATTTTAAGATTAAAAAGAAATTCCATGGGTTTGGTTTCTAAGAAATAGAGTAGGAATTGGGGAAAATGCAAACCAGGCAATTATATATTATTATCTTTCAAAGCTGAAGGAAATGAGAGAAATACTTGCTTGTATGAATTGGGGTGTGTATGTTTACATTGTTTAGCTTCTTTAAACAGTCTTGAAAATATAAAGTATGCTCAAAGTGTTGCTTATAAAGCAAGATCATCCAGGAGAGCTAGCCACTGCAAACTTGCTAAATATACACACAGATACATACATATATAGGAGCTGCTTCTTTTTTGCCTCCTTGTTCTTGAACTTCACTAAGAGCTTTCAATTGCTCTGACATTTTCAGCAAAAGAAGTAATAGTTGTTGCTGAGCAGTATTCTACAGGCAATTATCTTATCTGATTGTTGGAGCAATCCCCAGTAGAAAGGAACCAATGCGATCAAGTTAAATCATTACAGAAAGGCAAGAGAAACAGAGGGAGGAACAAATGGAGGGAAAAGGGGCTCATCTCATTAACGGGTGCCTGTGCTGCAGGGTTCAGAGCAGCAGACAATGAAGTTAGCCTGTAAGACAAAGCTGTGCAGTTGCCTCCTGTAGCTGTTGACAGGTCTGAATCCTCTCTTCCAGAGCCTATTGTGGCTATAGTGCGAGGCACCTGCAGAAAATGTGCCAAACCCAGGCAGGGAGCACTGGCTTTTCAATAAGCTGTCACCTCTCTCTCCCTTCACCCACCCCTCAAGTTCCCAGCAGGAGAGGAGAAGCCATACTGAAGAACTAGACTGGAAAATAGTCATGTGATGGGAAAATGGGTCACATATAGACACTTTACAGTTGCCAACTTTCTGAGCCTTGTATGATTCAGCTTTTTGGGCAATTCCAAAAGAATATTTTTGGGGTTTTTTTTGCTAATACTGCTTTTAAGCTAAAGACCTCTAAAAAACTGCGTCAGGGGAGTCACCAGATGAGTATTGTCAGCAAATATGTTTTTAAAATATTTCTCTCTTCTTATTTCTGCTCTAGAAAGACAAGGATTTTGTTTTTGTTAATTCACTGGTAAAAATGATTTCAATACTGCCAAAATTAGCTGCTCACTTGCTCTCATAGTGAGTCAAAAGATCAAGCCAGGCTTCCTACATGGATTTCTGAACTTAGTATTGTGCTTTAAAAATCTGTATCTAGAATTCCATGTTGTTTCAAAGCTACACACACTTGTTTAAAAAGAGAATGAAAACACTTGTTTGTGTCTACATACACACACACACAAACACACAGAGAGTAAGAACTTACACGACATAATCTATAGATCCCAAAGTATTTACAAAGGAGAGGGTTTTACCCATCAATAAAACCCAAGAGAAACAAGTGATACACAATGCAATTGTTTGCCACCCACTGGCCCATCCTTCAGCAGTGACCAGTGGCTCCTGGCCAACTCTCCCCAGTTCTATGGTGTGGAATATCCCTTTGGCCAGCTGGGGTCATGTCCCAGCCATGCTCCATCTCAACTTCTTGTGCACCTCCTCACTGGCAGAGCGTGGCAAACTGAAAGTCCTTGACTTAGGGTAAACACTACTTAGCAACACGTGAAAACATCAGTGTGTCATCAGCATTATTCTCATGCTAAATCCAAAACACAGCACTTTGCCAGCTATTAGGAAGAAAATGAGCTCTATCCCAGCACAACCCAGGACAAATGCATAGCCAGGTTCTGGGTTTGGGTTTTTTTCCTGATATGGCATGTACATGGCTTGGAAACAGTGAGGGACTGGAACCTCTGGGTAGACCAATGTGTAAGAAAATGACAATACTGTTATTTCGCTTCTTAAAACATGGTTCTGAGAAAAAGGATAACCTTCCATTGGCTTCAGAGCAAGGCTGATCAGTTGGATTTTGAACCAAAATCTTCAGTACCTGAATCCTAAATCATTATGTGGGAGATCCATTTTAATCTCCTATTACATTTGTACTTTATTTAGAAGGCAGGAGTGATAGTCCATGCAGTTAGAATGCAATGGAATGATTTCCTAACAAATGAAAAAATCTTTTCTTTGGGGGAACAAAATTGTTGCTAGTAATATATGGCTGTTACAGATTGAGGGAGAAAATTCCAAAATCTGAGCGAATACGATCTTTAGCTGGCCTAAGGAATCAGCCCTAGTGCTGTATTTTGTAGCTTCCATTGGAGGAAGAAGGGGATAATGGGTTCAAAGAAAACAAAAGTAGCCTGGACTGGGACATGTTCATAGGAAGCAAACATAAAACATCAGAGGACTATACACCTTTCCAAGTCCCGTCCAGTTCTTTATTAAAAAGTATGTTTGTAATCATTTAATTTTTGTGTGTCTCTTTTCTCCAAAATCTGTGCCAGGATTTTGGGCAGATATAGATAAATTATGGAAAATCTTCGGTTAAATAAACTGCAGACGAAAATGAGTACTAATAAACTGTCTCAAGGCTGCAAACTCCTCTGTATGAATAAATAACTTTCCACAGATAAATTGCTGCTAGTGGGGACTTAATTAAGGTAGGTTGCTAATATGCTTGAGCGGTATTTTTTTTAATCTTCTGTCAAAGGTAATGTGCAACAATTATAGAAATTACAAAGAAAGGGGAGGACAGTATATTCTTAGCTGTTCATCCTTTTCCATTGCTGTAGTGTTTGATAGCTGTGGCAAAGGGTTGCAGGCTTACTGGATTAGGCACCTATTCTTGGATGTAGCAGAAAAGAACAAGAATACAATGAATACTCTTAGAACAATCAGATGAACATGTGATTTTGTATCTCTGCTCCGTGTGGGTTATGCCTGCTTTCCCTTTCAGATGTCCCCCTAGGCATGTTGCAGGTAGGATTGCATTTAGCTGTTTGTTCGCTCACCAACACTTCCCAACAGGCAAGAGTTTGTGTCTGATTGTTTAAGACCTTGCTTGTGCTTTGAACATGTCTCGTTCCCTTCGAAAAACAGTCTCTACCTCCCCCATCCCCCTTTAGAGAAAACAAGTGAACTATTCATGCAAAAAAGTGTGTGTGTGGTTGGGAGAGTGGGGGGGCGTGCAATGCCACCGACAAACCCTATTGAAATGCATTGGCTGTTCATTTACATTCACACTTTTTTTAATAAAAATGTTAACTAATGATGTTAAATGCTTTGCCAAAGGTCCTGGCGGGTCAGTTGCCGAAGTGCCATTTCTGCCTAATTAGGGCTCTTGTGGCAGCCCAGGGGCCTCCTGATGCAGTGGGTGACAAGCCGGGAGCTGACAGCTTCAATCGGCTCCTACAGGAAGGTTGGGCTGGTCATGTTTTCTAACTCAGCCAGGTGTTAGCTGAATGTAGGGGGGGTCTTGGCCAGACCTGAGCATTCGTTTGATCTTCCTTTCTTTCACTCGCTCTATTTTGAGCTCTTCCCTTTGCCTGTCCCATCTTGTGTCAAGGTCAAGAATGAGCTTGACTAAATCAGCAATTTCGTTTATCTCTGGGAGATCATTAGCAGTCCTTCTCCCTCCCCTCCCCAAATAAACCTTAGGCACTGGTGCAGAAACAGCACAGGTTCCACAAGCCATGCACTGGGCAGTCCAGATATGTCAAGGAAAAGGAATAAATGCAGATCTTTCAATAAATAATGTATTTTCTACTTCTTTGTTGCAAGCCTGTTCCTTATTATTAATATATATTAAATAAACATCCTGAGTAACCCTCAAAACCATAAAATGCTTCCACAGTCACAATTAAAAGCCTAGAACATGTTTAAAATTTTATGTCATCACTGCTGTAGACAAAGTATTTTCTTAAAAATAACAGGAAAATGGAATAAATAAAATTTTCCTTTGACCTCACCTGTTTCTTAGTAGCACACTGATCATCTTTGTATGTGTCCACATACTTCTGAACACCTGGCCAGATTTAGGTGTCTTGACAGCTGATGACCTTAAAATTGGTTCACAAACTTACTGGAGAATTGGCTTTCTAAAATGTAAATCTTCACTTGGTTAGTCAATAGCAGTTTGACTTCACTAAGTTATGCTAGGTTATATTAACTGAGAAAATAACCCTTAAAACTTAAACACATTGCTGACCATTGTATAAATAAGTCAAGATTTCAAACTGCTTTACCCAGGAATGGCAAAAAAGCATTAGACTGATGAAAGGTGAAATCATTTACTGCATTTCTTTAATAAAAGGTGAATATAATTTCCAGAAGGTGTCTGGTTTATAGATCTTACAACTGAGATTTGTTACACCTCAGTTTGGGCTGATGAATTTAACCATTCCCCATTTACCTAAGAGTCACTACGTGCAGGAACTGCCTTGGCCTCTATGGAATGAAATCACTGCTGCAGTAAAAGGCAGCAGTTGGATAATAACAGACAACTGGTTAACAATGCTCAATAATATTAAGGGCAGGAAACAATAAAGGAAATTATATCACTTGATAGTTGTACCCGTAATGTAATGATAGGGTGTGTAGGGTTTTTTCAGACAGGAAGACTATAATAGGAAACAGTTGCATCCCTTCTTATTAATGATGTTAAACACTTCCTTATTTTTTTAAACTTATTTTATTTGCCCTTATCTCTGATCTAAGAGACAACTCAAAAGATATCCCAGTCTGAAGACAACAAATATTCTTCTGTTGCAGTCAGCAAAATTGAGTAAGAAATTCAAGAAACTGAAGAAAAGACACGCACAGAGAGGAAGAATTCCAGTCTTGTGCAGAAATCTGCACTGCTCAGAGCAKTTGCTCTTGCTGCCACAAGGTAGATCTGAGTGTTGCTCAGAACTGGTACTCCAGACTAGAGCTGTGTGTCAGGAGCAGCCATGACCTTGGGGATACAGTGTGTGTYCGCAGTCCTTCCTGCTCTCTCCGACTTAGAGGAAGGTAGTGCCAGTCACCTCCTTAATAGAGTCTTTTTAATTCTTTTGCAGTTTAGGGCAGGAACAAGCTGTGAGGCCTGACCAATGACCCATGAATCCAGTGAAGATTCACCCACTGACCTGCACTTAGCAGTGAATCAGGGCTTTAATGATTCTATATTTTTCCGCTCTTTTCATGTTTTCAATCTTTTATTTCTATTTTCATATCAGATCAGTAGAATCCATCTGTTAAAGCTAAATACAGTGACATGAGGTCTGAAAAGGTCAGGAGCAGAACAGATTTCTTTCCTCCAGATGGAAGCTTTAAAACAACAGGGAATAATTACATATAAATGCAAGAACGGTCAGGTAACTGATCGGATTTTATCTGCCTGATCCTTGCATGATGCGAATAGAAGATCGACCTGTCCCTGAACTCTCTTGGCAGCTCCACGGAATGACTTAAACGAGATCAGCTAAAACGATTATACTGGATGGGTTTTAATGATTAGTCAAACCAATTTATCAGCTTGTTTCTCATTGGTACTTTCATTCCACCACGATACACGGGCTGACTTTACAGAGCGGCTGCATCTTGTTGACAAAACAGTTTAGAATCTTGGAGGTAAAGCTTTTGAGTTTCATTGATAAGCCACTTGATAAAATACCTGTGCATGTGACATGGATGTTGTGATGTATCAGCAGCAGGCAGCCATTGAGTTAAGCTGATGGAATTCTTGACTCCTTGAGAATGATTTTTTGGCAATGTTAGGTTAAAATGCTAGAACACTAACACCAAAACAGGCTGAAGCCTTCCGAGCTCACAAAAACACCCGCTGCAATCAAGACAGAGTTAAATAGGGAAAATCTTAAAAAAAATCAGTCTAAATATTCCTGCTCTGATCTTGAGTATCTGGAAAGACGAAAATAAAAAGCCCAGAGTGCTTTATTGTGTTCATCTAAACTTTAGGGGGTCTGTTGAGGAAAGAGGATATTCCAGCTGAACATAATAGAGCAAATTCCAGAATGATTAGAGACTGTGATGTCTAATTAATTAGCTTTTGTGGTAGTTAATTAAGTGGTCAAGAGTAGTATATGAGGCAATAAAATCTGCTTCTAGCATTTAGCAGAGCCAAAGGTTATTTATAGGGTGCTGATAGAGAGGTAATTCTATTGTATTGCAAAATTTGCATAGAAACAGGTTCATTAATATGGTTTAAGATTTGCAATATTTTTAATCATGAGAATAACAGTTAAACCCATGGAAAAATCTCTTATGAATACTTGGGCAAAATTACTGTCCATAGACACATGTTGTAAATTATTCTCACAGATATTCACTCCTGGGGTATAAAATTCTACTTCCCATCAGTAAAATGAGCAGGCAGAAAAAAAATTGCTTCATAAGAACAAAGATGGGAATTTTCTGCTATTTTTAGTAGCTTCATGTTTTTTATATCTATCTATCAGAACCAGGATTATCTCTAGGATTACTTCCGTGATTTCTGAATCTAAAATTCTAGGATTTTTTTAGTGATTCCTTGATGTTTAACATTGCAAAGGAAATAAGACCTGTGGATATAAAACAACATAGTATATCCAGGACTTTTCTAAGACTGCTTGGGATATCACTGTCAAATCCTTGACATCAGTTTTAAATTTCTTGTATATATGCAGTAAGCTGAAAACACTGGATATTACTGAAATATTACTGAAAGCAATTTATGATATTACTGAAAGCATTTTATATGTCTCTTTTGACTGGTCACTGTTGATTAGTCATCTCAGTTTTTATTTTTGTGTAATATCATGAGAACTGCATAACTTCCTGCAAGTGCCATCTTGACATCAGGACTGGGTACAGATGAACAGTTCTGGCATCTAAGTTCACTCTCCCGAAGAATAAATGGAAAGAAGGAGATTCTCACTTCACGTTCTTCATCCTTAAACTTCTTGAGGACATCAGATCCCCAAGGCCCCCGCAAGGCTCTCTCCAGAAGGATCACTCACGTGCAGAACAGCAGATTTCAGCAGTGTTTAGTGTCTTCATGTTTGAACCCATGTAAAGTGTGATACCAACCTTGTACCTTTTCCAGACAAGCCCTTTCTCAAATATGTATATTTTTTTAGTTTCTCTGTCCAATACAGAAACTCCACAATGTTCCCTTTTCACTTATCTTTTTATTGAGACCTTCTGCAGCCCATGGAAATAAATTTCTTTTTTTTCTTCTTTTTCTATTATTCACATTTAAAGACTTGTACTGTATCTCCAAACCTTTCTGATAGATTCCATAGAGAAGAAAATGGTTCAGAGGAAAAATCTTTGAATGCATTTTTTGAAAAATATTAGTATTAAAGCTACCTTAAAACTCCCTGCAGGTTTAATAAGAGTGCCTGTTAAATTTTCTGGGTATAGAGGAGTAATTTGCTAAACAAAATCTCTGCAATCGTACCTTAGTTGCTTGTCTTTTTTATCTTTTAAACTTCAGAATAAATGAAAAATTGATCTGTATGGTCACTGAAACATTAAATTGTCTTATCTGTCACTTGCTCAACACCAGCTTCTTAAAAGGGAAAACAACAATCACAATCAGTAGTTCCTCAGTGACTAGAAGAAAATAGAAGCTATAAATGGACAGATGAATTATGTGCTTCCAGTGGTTTTCAAGGGAAGCATTTACTGAGGGAGAAAATTGTTTTAATCTTATAACAACTAAGGAGTGTAGAGTTTGTAAAAACATGGAACACCTACACATAAACTTAATTTTTGTTGCATAGGAACAAAGACAAAGTAGCTTTCAACAAAAATGGTTGAGGAAACAAGCTCTTTCATTGTTTGGTGTGCTATTTTATATCTTTAACAAATCTCTGTGAAGCACTCAGGGAAACCTAAACACAGTGGGTTAGTTGAGTGTTCAGCCTTTACAGTATTAAAAAAAAAGAAGTGCAAATCTTCTTTTAAATGGAAATAAATATAAAATCATGAGGTGTTTATCTTTCCTTTCCTTATTTTGAAAGAGTGGAGGAAACGAATAGGAGGAAGTAGAATCAATCCCAAACAAAGAGCAGCCTCTGCATTCTTATCATTTTCCTGTCCTGTGTTTATTTCTACATTTTACTAAGGATCCACTGAAGTAAAATACAGAGTTGCAAACCTGCCAGTAGGAGACATTCATCTCCTCTTCCTTTGATTAATTAATCCTGGCCATTAGAACACCCTTTCCATCCTTTTTTTCTGTCCATCTGTTTTATGTTCAATAAGAGAATGAAACCGAAAAAGTTTTGGGGAGGGGAAAATCAGAAAGCTTTCAGGAATGAAATTGTTTATTCTCTCTTGGGGAAATAAACAAATAAAGTACTGGACATGCAGAATAACATAGATTATCAGTTAATAAAGACAGAAATGTGATATCTGAATCCTATGTAATGATGAGAAGGTGGTAAGAATCATCTGATCCTTAAAATTAAGCTGGGTTTTGACTGAAAATCTAGAAGCCAGGTAAGGCTAATCAAGTTGCCCTTTTTATCATTGTAACGTACAGCCCAGTACAATAATGAGACTTTATTAAGGCTGCCCTTTGTGCAGGTGTGGGAGAACTGATTAACCCACTAGGAATACTGGGGGGAGAAGGGAGGAAGGGGAGAGAAGATTGTTGAGGACTGGAAAGTGAGGCTGTTCCTTTGGCTTTAGTTCCAATGTGTGCGGAGCAGGGAACACAAAGGCAGCCTGATATTTACAACTTTGACTTTTGCAAAAGGTGGCTCATCTGCCAAACCYTTCCAGTAACATTTTCCTTTCTAAGTGGAGGCATGGGGATGCATTACTCAAAGCTGAGGGATACACGGGAAATGTAGATCCCATTCCTTCTTCCACTGATGTTAAAGTAAATGCGTAAGATCAACTACTGGTAGAGCTGTGAGCAAAACTTAAGAAAGGAGAAGTGAACTGGYGGGAATGTTTTTAGAAGGGGTGCTTTGTTCTGGAGAATTGGAGATTTCCTAAGATCTTCTTGTGTGGAGGTTACGACTTTACACACAGACAAAGTGCCAAGCAAGTTCCCATCTGCTTCTGCTTTATTTCAGTGAAGTCACATTGTGGGAGGTGCCTCAGACTCCACCAATACAATCACTTGGAAGACAGAGTTAAGTTTCTTTAGGGTTAATGAAATAACTATAGCAAACCCACTTGAAGCTGGTGGTAGCACATGCAAAGGCAGTGAGTGGAATATAATGGGTGAAACATGGCAAATAAAATTATGAGAACAGGAAGGCTCAACTTCTTGGGTGGAACCTGATCACTGAGGATTCAGATCTTGTGTGGAATCCTGACAGCTGGTTTTCCTCCTGAATGGCTGGATTCATTTGACCATAGAAAAAAGAAAGGGTGAACAATATCTGCAGGGGATCATTTTTATTTCACTTTGATCAGAAATAGCAGTCAACAGCAGTAGCTGAAAATGCTACTACTGGAGAGGAAAATGCTTGGAGAARGCAGATAACATTATGTTCTGCAGAATAGTATTGTGGACAGGCTAAACATAGRGTTAATTAATGACTCCTCTGAACACTGATACAGTTTTCTCACACACCGAGAGGGTTACCGATACACCTGTCTTTGAAACATACTCTGAATGCCTGAAGTATTTGACAGTTTTTATATCTTTTCTATGTTGCATTGCCACTGCTTACTACCTTATATGATGGATAGCAAATGTATACATTCCATTTAAAAGGTTTTTTTTTACCATGAATTACTATTTTTAAGTTTGAAACAGATTGTCTGMTTGGGATTTAGCCACTGTCATATACAAAGTAATATTATTATTTTAATTGGATTTGATTACTTGGGATAGGGTGGCCTGTATATTTTTTCTTATGGGTTTTTTTGTGTGTGTGTTTGCACCTCAAGATGAAATGAAATTAAAAAATGCACTAAGAAGATTTTCCAGCCTAGCAGATGTTTAGGGCTCAGTACATAAAAAATAAATGCAATTGCACATTACTAATTGAGATTCAGGCAATGTAATAGAAATGATTAATCTTTAAGATGAGAAGTCCTCCTTACATGTGAGGACTGAGGTTTTTATGTATAATGAAAGATTTAATGCTGTAAAGAACAGATGCCTATGTTCCAACAAATATGATACCCTAAACAAATTGTGGTTGTCAATGGAGATTCTGCCAAAGGGAGTTCTTCTGTCAAATAAACCATGAGATCCTAATTAGTGTAAAGGCACAGCCTACCTGATTTTTTCCTAACTCTTATTTTACTGACTTTTGGGCTATATTTGTGAGGAAAATTGTTAAATTTTGCTAATTTATTATGCCTCTGTTTAGGCAGTGCTATTCTTGGTTTTATAGAAACACCACAGARGACCATGTGCATCAGTGGAAGCCTGCTGCATCCATCGATTTGGAATAAATGGCAACAAGATCATATGGAAGTTTTCTGCACAAAGGTATTTCCARGTTCTTGGTCTTCCTTGACATAGTATTAGAGATGATGAAAAATCAGGCCAGAAAAAGAAATGTGAGGAATAAACAAAATTATTGTTAAAATGCCTCTCAATGAAATACAGTGGGAAGGTTGATGATGAGGAACAGAATTAAACATGTGGAAGAATCTAGAAAATCAAAGTTTGTAAATAACTGCAGCCTTGAGGCTTTTCATGTGTCAGTCACTGGCCTCCTCTAGTGAGAGCAGCTAAAATGTTTACAGTTCTTTTTTTGGGTGGATGACATTTAAAACCTCGGGAATGAAAAACATGCCTTTTTCATTTTAAGTAACTGCATACAAACATGTATTTATGAAAKGTAATTTTTGATTGCCACATAGAGAGACTCAGAAGTAGGCATAAATCAGTTCACAAGTGTTACCTTCACCGTAAGTACTTCCTTAGTGCCTTTATATTCTATAAATAAAATAGATTAAAAAAATCAGAATTCATGTTGTTGTTTCTATGTCTCCAATAGCTGATCAGTACTGGCACAAGGGTAAAGGTAGGGTCAACAAAAGGTTTCTTGTGGAAATACCACCCAGATCTCTGAGTTCTCATCGTGCCTCTTGCAGAAATTTCATGAGAAAGCTAAACCTATGAAACAAACCTCTGAAGTCTCTGGTCTTCAGACGTGAGATTCTATGTGTTGGGGCACAGATTTCTGTGCAAGGTTGGGTGATAAGCATCTGTCCATTCATTAAAGAGCTGAATCCTGCAGCACACGGCCCCGAGAGGGGAGCACGCCTTCTAGCAGGGCGCCTGTCAGCACTGGGTCCTGCTAAAGAGCACATTCCCCAGCTGCAGTGCCAGCACCGTGACCTTTCTTTTGCTCCTTGACCCTCACATGAGATGCAGCTGGTCAGATAATCACCGAGCAGACTGACCACCTGCATCTGCTGTGTGGGATCCAAAAGTGAGAGAGAAGCCGTGGCACCGCCGTGTAAAAGTGTGCAAKGCCGACGGTGGCAGAGTGTGATACAAAAGAGTGAGTCAGTGCATGAGACCCGACAGGTCTGCTTAGGAGCACAGCTGGGGATTCACCAGATCCCACAGCACTGGGAGTGGGAAGTGCTCTGTGTGCTGCCAGTTCGCCCTCTTTGCGGAGCAGTCCTTAGAAGTCTGTTCCTGCGTKCATAACTCACCAGCCTACCTAATGAGATTTGCACCACGAACGCCACAGTTAAAGTTGTCTTGTGGATAGTGTGGAAAGCACTTTAGCCTGAGAGAACATGATTTTCAGCCTCTTCTCCATTTATTTCATAGAGAGCTCTCGTTAAGCGTTCAGGTTTTGAGTCAATGTTATCAAAGCTACATGTTTTGACAGGTTCTCTCCTGTGTGTGTGTGTATATGGAAAGGTTCTTCATGCACGTCCTAAGTTGAGAGATATAATTTGAACAGAGAAAATTATGGTTCATAAAGTGCTCTTGTTAGGTGACATGGCTATGCTTAGTCCACTGCAGGACAGCCTCCGCAGAGAAATGCATATTTCCATACAAATTACAGTATACTGCAGCCAAGAGATCAATTAGAATGTCTGCGACCAAGAACTCTCAAGTGTCTCCATTCACTCTGCCATTCAAACGAGACAGAAATGCGTTCAATTGGTGTAAGGAATTTGAACTCTTTCAGGGAATGTGCAGAGACTGCCGCAAAGTGGCATTCTCCGCGGGGTGGGACTCGCAGATTCTGTGAGATCCAGCAGGGAATTTTAAGGGTTCTGTAACCTAACATTTCGTCTCCTGTTGGGAGAAAAATTGCAGAACCTGCTGAATACCGTGGAAAGAATGAGGATTTTTCATTGGTCAAGTCTAACTGACTATGCCAGCTCTCTCACGTGTTACAGYGGTCAACCTGACCAGCTTAAATCTGTGCTGTGTTTCCTTTGAAAGGAACTCGGAGCACTTTGCAAACYGTGCTGCAGATACAGCACCGGCATGTGTGGTGTTGAAGTGCAGGTCTTCTGGAATGAAACATCACAGGAATAAAAGGTTGTAACTGTTTAACTACGTATCAAAACACTCCACAGATCAAGACAGGAAATTCGGGTTTAAAAAAACCTTGAAAAGGTAAAAGTGTATATTTTCAGGGCAGCAGGGTATGATATTTCCTACACTTCGGTAAGTACCTCAAGATATTAATTTGACCAGAAGTTATCAAAAACTGTGTTTAGCAATTCAAAGTGCCTGCCTTTCATCAAGATGAACTAAGATCCTTCACTTTGACTGGAACTGTAAAGTTCAGTTCTTACTCGAGTCAGTGAAATAGCTCCCATTGACTTCAGTAACACAGAGGCAGAATGCATTAGAAGACATGAAAGCTATCCCAGCTTTCACTTCATAAAAACCCTTACTAAATGAAGCAATTGAAAAGTAATAGAATTTGAAAGTTAAAAATGCCTATAATAGTTATTTCTGCATGATATAGTTACMTCAAAGTTGAAAATGTTATTAATACTTCATACTTTAAATAGGGTGATATTCATATACATTATTTTCTTTAAATATACCATYCCTACAGGATTTTCTTTTATTTTCATCACTGAATGGTTTGAAATATATTTGCTGTGTTTTAAGCAAAAGTGCTCCTCCCAGCAGTTAGTGAAGCTTTTTTCCCAAGGCTAGCTTCTCCTATTTAAAAATATTCTTTAACTGTAGGAAAGATGTTAAACTTAAAAGAGAACTTTTATTCAGAGGCAGGATTTCTTTCCTTCATGATTTTTAAGGGTTTCCTCAGGCACGGGATTGATAAAGTAAGTCCCATAAATTGTTGAGGAGGGCAGAATTTGCAGGTGTCTCCTTTGGAACTCAGAGATCCAAATCCTCCAATAAGCTTTTTATGTTGGTTTCTGTCCCAAAACTTCCRTAGTATTTTACAAATTCACAGAATATTCTGAGTTGTAAGGGACCCACAAGGATCATCAAGTCCAACTCTTAAGTGAATGGCCCATGCAGGGATTGAACCCACAAGCTTGGYRTTATCAGCACAATGCTCTGACCAACTGAACTAATTTTTGGGATGCCTCTTCTTGCTCATTCTGGTATCTGTTTACAAAAGAGATATCGTTAATGATTGTATGACCTGCTGGGTGTCCAATTTCGAACAATCTTTTTCATAAAGGGATCTGGGAGCTCTTTTCTGGTAGGAACCGGCTCAGGTTCAATATTAAATAGACGTTTGCAGGGAGTTCAACTTACAATTCTGAGGAGAAACTGGCGTTTAGCAGCTCAGTCAACTGACCAGGTTAAAATCTTCACCTTTCACTCCAGACCTTTCACACTGCAAAAATTCTTGAAATCTAAGGATAGCTGTGTGATATTTTGCTTGGAGAAGTCAAGGGAAGAGCAAGGGAAGGGCTGGGAGTGCAGGCAGTCGGAGAGCTCCCAGATTTCAGGGCGCCTAGGGTGGGCAGCCGTCCCCGGAGTCAAGGGGAACAGCGAGCCCTCGGTGCGCCCAGGAGGTGGGAACGCGGGGTTGTCCTGGCTTCCTGCACTCTCCTGCCTCCCGTTACACGGATGTGGTGCACCTGCTGCTGCTTTTCGGCTGCTCACCATCCCCTCGCCACGGCGGGCCGGGCTGGCTCCGGGGACACGGTCACCATCCAAAGCGACAGGACGCCCTCCTCCGGATCGCCGCGCCCAGCGGCACGTCCTGCGCACACACGCGGGAACGGAGACGTCGAAATAAGGGGGTGCGAAGGGTGAGGGTCTGTGTGAGGCTTCTTTATAAACTGTATTTTCTGGAATGTAATGGAAAATGATGTAATACAGTGTATGGCATAACATGTTGAACAACCTGGGGGATATTCCAGTGTATCTGTTCTCCCGGTACGACAGCTAAGGGCTACACTATAAAAAGAGGAAGCTGAGTATATAAAGATAATGAAAATGTATATGTTTATACATACATAAATATATACACATAAATGAGTTTTACCCGTTTGAATATAGAAGTGCCAGAAGGAAAGCAAATTTGACTTTTTATTAATTTTAGATCAGAAAAATATTTGTCAGTACATTCCAAGATGTAATGTCATTGTGGTAGTGATTGAGTCAGGAAGACCTTTTTCTATGGACATGTGATAACAAATACCTGACATGAGCTTTGAATGCTATCTTCTCCAAGCAAGTTGTTTGTTTGATAGTAACAACTGAGCATCCCTTGGAGGTGCTGCTGCAATCCTTGTGAATCAAAATAAAGACAGCAGCCTTTTAAAGCAAAGCTGTTGCTTGTTCCCTGTGCAGTAACAGCCATGAGTGACAACTGGTGACAGCCTACCCTCTCAAAGTCAAATTCCCAAAAAATACCACACCAGCGTAATACAGAATATCATCAGTGTTCCTCAGGGCTCAATTTTAGGGCCAGTTCTGTTCAAAATATTTATCAACGATCTGGATGTAGGAATGCACCATGAGCACGTTTGCTGATGACACCAAACTGGGAGGCGCTGTTGCATCTCCTGAGGGACAAGATACTTTGCAGAGGGATCTGTATAGATCAGAGCATTGGGCAATGATTAATGGGATGAAATTCGACAAGTCCRAATGCTGGATTCTGCACGTAGGATGGAGTAATGCCAGGCACAAATATAAATTTGTAGAGGAGTGGCAAGTTATTGTTAGAAGATAAAGGATTGAGGGAATGACTAGAAAGCCATTTGTTCTTTCTCAATTCAGAGAAGCAACTGAACAGATCACTAAAAAGTTGTATGCATGAAGACACGTATATATAGAGTAATATATTATAATTATTCAAAGAACCCACAAATTTTGCRTTAATTGAAGGAAATGCAAGGATGGCAGTGCTCTGCATTAGAAATAGCCCACTATTAAAATAAAGCAAACAAAATACTGTTCATTTTGAATAATGTTATTGAACATTTTTAACTCTTCTAGTCTGAAGAGGAAATCACATTAATTGCTTCATTTAAAAAAACAAACCACCTTTCAAGAAATACCTTGAAAGCATGAAGTTGGTACATTATTAGCATACCAGAAATGAAACCTATGAAAGCTCTGGGGAAACATCCCGGTATCCCACAGCTGCCGGTGACAGCCCGAACCACACGATGGCAGTGTGTTGTTGGCTAAAGACAAAGTCTCTGCTAAACCGGTCTGGAAACCAACTTCACTGAATGGACTTTTACCTAGGGTCACTGCAACTTTAGTCTTTTAGGACCATCGAATCCTAATTTTAGCACTAGGAGGATTTTCCCAAGCATCTGGTTAAATATATCCACCAAGAAGCTCTTTGAAAAACAACAGAAGCTTCTTCYCAATAAACCCTAGAGCACGAGAGTAACTTGAAGAAGTGACAGCTTCTTCTYGGCTCCAGCCTCCATGACCTTGTGAACAGTAGATCATCTTTGGATGCTAAATATAACTCCATGTTTCCACTCCTGCTGGAGCCAATATTAAAAGCATTGCTGGATTAGCCTTACAATTAGGGACGGCAAAGGAAGATCATMATTTTAACGTGTTCTGTAAGAAGCACCACAGAATGGCTTTTGAAGGGTCACTTGCAGAAGTCTGGGTCAATGTGTGTGACTCCCTTCAAAAGCTGGGCACTCTGGTTTCACCAGTGGCCAGTGCCTCTCTTGAGGTGGAGAAAGAAGCAGCAATTAACTCAGTGACAGATAGGGAGAAATTGAGTGTCTGAGTGCTTGGAGTCTGATCTTTTCTTGGTGTCAATTAGTGGCAACTGCTAAACTGAGTGTTTCTTGGAAGCTAAGATTTTGTACATGACCTTTTGCCTTGGTGATTAACTGCCAAGTCAAACGCTCTCTGCAATGGTCTTGGCTCTTCAAAGCAAAAAAAAAAGGAGAGGGGGGAGAATGATACTGCAAAAATGCTCTGTCCCATTTATTTATTTGGCCTAAAATATTCTTATTCATAATCCACASCATAGTTTTAAAACAATTCCAAAATACAGCAAGAAAAAAGTGTGACAGGGTTTTCAGTGAGGGACAGCCCATCATATTTGAATGGACAGCCTCCTCTCGTATTTGTTGAAATTTAACTTTCTTCCAATGTGTAACGAAGGAGTGTCACAGTGTAGTTTGATAGTTGAGTTCTGCTAGATTAGAGGCAAAACAAACTGCAGAATTAAGRCTCCTTCCTTTCCGCTGAAGAGTTCTGAATGGAGAACTGTCACAGCTTAGGACCCGCTGAATCTGAGCTGTTACACAGATTGGTGAGAGGGGCTGCTTCTCAGGAAACCAAACTGGTCATTTTGGCTGAGATTTTCCAAGGTGGGTAAAACATTCGAGCTTAATGCTCCGCTCTTTGTAGCCCAGCTTTCTTTAGGAGTTGTAGAAAAATCCCAGCTTTGTGGTTTTATTATGCAATCACAGACATGAAGAAGAACTCACCCAGGTGCAGTCAGCATGTGCAGCATCTGACAGKGAACAGGGCTGATTTCCAGCCCGTGGGATAGCAGCTGTGCAGCACAGCAGGTCACAAAGCCAGGGAGCTGCTTGGGCCATGCCTGTTCTTGAGGGTGCCTTAGGGACAGGCTGCAGCCTGGGTGGGCAGTTGACATGAGCCACCCACTTCCACCTCCAAATTATTTCCTAGGTGACATCATCTGTTCATAACATCAGATGAAAAGTTTTAGAATACTTTCTGGTATTTAGTATAAACATTGCTTTTCATCCTTTCATCCCGTTAGTTTTTTTAACAGTAAAAAAACTACCATTACTGTGAGTCTGACCCCATATTCCTTGGATTCATGTGGAAGGTTGGGTAAACTGGTTATACCCACATTAGTGAGCTGCTGCCTTCTGAAGGTAATTAAATATGTACTACCCAAGCACCTTAATCATTTTCACTCTTCTCTGAATCCTTTCCAATTTCCCATTAGGCTTTGTTGCAGTCATAAAGATTAACAACAAAGATTTAATCCTGTTTCTCAATTTCCAAGTCATCTTAATGTAGCTCAAGACATAACATAGTTATCAAGAAGAGAACAGCAGGTCCAGCAAGAGATTAAAAGAGCAGCATGAGTCTGAGTAAGCTGTAAACTTTTTTTTGGAAGAAATAAAACTGAAGGGCCACTAGGAAGGATTAAAGGAGCCATCCAGAAAAAATACCAGTGCTAATGTGTTTCATAGCATCAAAATGATGTTAAGAATTTTTAACCAGCTAAATCTAYGGGACAGTTAATAAGAAATGCAAAATACATCTGTGATAAAAGTCAGGACAAGGTATATTTAACTGATGATTCCAGTGATGATATTTCAGCAGAGATTTTCCAAAAGAAGGTGAGAATTTGGAGCTCGTGTGTCCTTTTGCTCCTGAAAATCTTTTCTATATGGAAAGACAAGCAGGAACTATCAATGCTGTTCTTAAGTGATGTGTGTTTATGCACATATCTATGAGATCTTTTGGGTCAGTTTGGGAAAGGAAAGGTCAGATTTTTCCCACTGATGTGCAGCTGGAAATTTTCAGTCACTACAGTTGTTTGAGAACCCTTTGCTCATTGGCTCTGACTGGCCAGAGTTTGCAGGTGGTAAAAGAGTTCAACACCCTTCATTTGGAATTTAGCAGTACGTGCAGGATATTCAAATTATTCTTCTGGAGCTTCCTTGAGTTTGTTCTCCTTGTGCACTGCAGGGATATTGTTGCTAATCTAAAATGTAATCTTTCTGCACTACCAGTGTCTGRTTCTAGATATTCACAGTGCTGTTGGTCTGAAATGCTGTCTGTGTGCTCCTGTAATATTGGGAATAGAACAGTGAGCTGCCTTCAGATTTACACTGTTGGAATTGTAAGCAGAACTTGACTGATTTCTTCCATGAAGTTAAGCTTGCATATCAACTTGGCTGAAGGAAAAAGGTCTCATCAAAGGGCACAGGTTAATCAGCTGGAACAGTGTCATTAACTATTAAGAAAGCCCTGGCTCTGTGTTTCTGGACCTCCTGTCATAACACTTTTTTTGGTATGTTGTCTGCCATGCACGGGAATGTCCAAAAGTAGATACAGTGAGAATAACACCGAAAAGGCAGGAATATTTTTGTGAGGGAYTGAGACAGGTTTTGTAGAGAGCACTGAATGAGACCTCCAGGCTCCTTCACTTATGCTTGAAAAGAAAAGGTAACCTAAGGATACAAATTTATTGTAAAATTCAGGCCTTGGGACAAAGAGGATTTGGTCTGAGCATTGTGGCATCTTTTGTTGCTTTTGTGAAATGTAGGGGCATGATCTCAGACTTATGCTCTCTGTTCATATTTTTGTTGATTGTTCTTGCATTTGGATTTTGTGTGTGGTTTTGTTTCTGTTTTTAAGATATATTCAGTTCACTGCCAATATGTGGCTTTRGTTCTGTGTTAAGTGTTTGGGTCTGGAGGGGGAAATCAAAGGGACGTTTATSCAAAAATATTACTGGATTCAGGTCTGCCTGTCAACCCAAACACTATGTRTGTTTTGCAAGGAGTTGATTTCCATCTTGTCTTTGCCTGAGTATGTTTAAAGTCCATTAGCTGTAAAGAGGGTCATGCAAGGTTGTCAAGGGGCAAAACAAGCACTGCACGAACAAAATAGACAATGGGAGTGGATTTCTGAAGATGATATTGTGCCGTTCTGAAGATGTCCTTGGCTGTTCCAGAGTGCTTAGATAGCAACAGMTGCCAGGAATGCTTTTATCACCCGTGTTTGCCCAAGAGTCTGCAACCTTTACTTTCAGAGGTTGGCCTTACATGGTTTTCTGTGCCTCCACCACCTCCTGAGGAGATTAGTGGAGTACACGGTATCTTGAGTAACACACTGCAATCATTGGAAACTTTGGCTGCTGTGGAAAGTGGTTGCTGCCTTATTTAAAGAGAATGATCCAAGTGTTCAAAGTCCTGAAGAATTTTGATCCAGCAAGATTTTGAAGTCATCTGTGTGGATGAATTCTAACTGCAGAAGTTGATGTTACAATAAGAGTACAGGCTTAGAGCCTCATGTTCATCCTTTTCCTACTTTAAACCTTGAGGGAATTGGATACAAGGATTTAGGGAACTTTGATCCAGTGAACATGTGTTTAACTTGCATGTTTTGCACCTTTTGAGCTTTTGATATTGAGCGTAATATTTTTCTCTTCTCATGGATTTTCCCACAGAAATTATTGATTTCTGTAGGAAGGAGCAAGGAACCTCTACTGGGGAAATTCTGCAAAGAATTTAATTTGGGCCTTTTTAGCAGAGTTTTGTAGGTTTTTAGGTTAGTAGGGGTGGAATGCCTGCTGGTTTGTGGGGATGGCTGTCAGGCAAACAAGGATGACATTATGGTTCTACCTGTTGGTTACTGCCAAACAAAAGTGCTGGGCAGAAATTCATCCCTCAGTGGATTCATACTATTACATCTCTTTTCATATTCAAGGTGAGTGTCTCACATTGACACTAACAAACTCTTCTGAATTCTCATTAGGTTTTACATTTTAGAGAGAGCTTAGGTCATCTTTCCCTTAAAGATTTAAAATTTAAAATTCTTTCCAGGCTTATTGTTCTGATTTATTTATTGTGACAAGTGACATTACTTACACGAAGGTATTTAAAAGACCTCTTGCTGGGATAAAAAGAAATCCAGCTGGCTTCAACCTAGACCTTAAAAGGTATTTGAACACTTCAGTCCCTGGCACTGCCTGCCTCCATGTCTCCAAAGAGCCTTGTAGCTAAACAGAGTCCTCAGTTCCAGAATTCCCTCAAGCAATTTATAGGGAAGGGTTGGGTAACCCAGAGCAGCCCCACATATGTCAGCTGTGTGGAGAGAAAATCTGACTGGACTGTGATGAGACCAGCAAGGACTTTGAGCAAGCAGACACTTCCATTGGGATTCCTAAACATGTAGGGGTTTTTTCTAGAATTAGGGATATGTCTAAATCACAGCGTGTGAACACACCATCAGTGTGTGAACAAGAGACATGAAGTAAGTGGTAGATACACCTGCAGAGTGCTGGTATGTCCCCAGCATGATTTGGAAAGATCCTGAACCTCCATATCTTGCTTGCAAGAGGAAGTTCAAGTCTCCCTGTTAGAACACCAGAACACCTGTTTGACAGCAGGGAAAGACTATCTCTCTTTCCTCTCTCTCCCTCTACATACATCTGGACAGCTGATCACCTTTTGGCTTAGGTGTGCTCAAAGCATCTAAAAGGATCAGAGAGCACTGGCAATGAAAACATGGAAAAATCACACCTTCAAAATCCTGCTTCTGTTCCCGAGGCCTCAGCTGGAGCTGAAACTGCAGGCAGCTTATTAGCTGTGAAAGAGTGTCAGCATCTGCCAGCTGGCAGAAACTCAGGTACCTGCAGACTTAGAAATGTGCTGCAGTAGGACTTGGTGACAGCAGTGGTCCCTGAGTGGTGAACAAAGGAACCTGGAAAGAGACCAGTCCATCACTCTTATCTAGTGCTCCTGCTCAGCTGTACCACGCAYAAAGAAATATTACAAACAGAAGAGCCTATAATGAGAAGATTTAGCAGTGGATTGAAAAAAAAAGAAAATATTGTAATTACTCAAATTGTATTTTTGCCTATAAACTTTACCACGTTGATGGAAATTATGGTACATATCCACGTAAAACCTGTTCACACAAGATTTCAAATAAAAGTACAACTGCTTCCCTTCTTTGACTGTGAGAGCTGTATGTACCCAGTCATTCAAAGTCCTTGGAATTTCAAATGCTTGTAGGAATTCCCAGATTTAAGAGAACTACCTCAAGGCAAACTTCATTTTCTTTCCGGCAAAAATCCTTGTAATTGCTAACAGACTATAAAATCTTGCAAATGCATGAGTACACAGAAATATCTATTACTTGTGCCAGTAAAGTTGTCAAAGGACCTAGATATGGAGATGACTTTTTCAGCTGGCTTTGAAAAGCAATTTTACAATTATCTCCTGTGATTTTCACTAAGGATTAGGTGCCTCTGTGGACTTGAAAATCAAGAGAGGCATCTAGCTAAATCCGAGCACTCTAAATGCTCTTTCTGATGATCAGCAGCTGCATCTCAGAGGAAGCAGCAGTAAGTTAGGCTCTTTGAAAATTTGAAATTAACCACTCAGAATTAGTGAGCACTTCTGAGCTACTGCTGTCCCCACCTTTAGTCTTGAGGGRTACAGAAGTCTCACAGTTCCCATGCAGTGCTACTGAAAATGAGTTATGGATGCCTGTGGAAAACTGACTTTATAACCCCTTCTTGAAGTTACCTCAAGTGCAAAATTGAGATGATGAGAGTTAAGTGTGTTGCTCTTGTATGGATTAGATACAGTATTGAAAAGTCTGAAGAAGGAAGGGTGACTATAAATAGTTATTCATGGTAACATTCGGATTGCTTACCATGTCCATTGTCTGCRTGATGCGTTTATAACCGGGAATACAATTTTAAATGAACATCATTCCAAGCCCACTTATCTGCAGAAAGTGCCCCTCAGATCTTGCATGGGTGAACAGGAAAATGTATTTGATACAAGCACGCTGTTTTCCCTGTAGCTATATACATTATTTCATGTCTTATTAACATAATCCATCTGCAGTGAAGTCTATAGGCCTTGACAGATAGCACCTCGGGTGAGAAAAAGGATGACAGAGAAAATTTACTTTTACAAAATCAGTCCTTCTGAATCTGTTCTTGGGCAGCTTGACACCAAAGGCTATAAACATAGTCTGGAATCTGAAACCTTTTCTGCAATGACCTTGTTTTCAAAAATACTATTCTTATCTCCTCATGCTAATTCTTCTCTAGGCCATGACTCCTCGCTGTAAATCCCTCACCATGTGCTCCTTCTGTTTCTTGAGCAGTACCTTCATAGTTGTTTTTTTGTTTACTACCCATTTTTGTTTAAGTCATGCAATCTGAAGACCCACTTTATGCTAGCACCACAATTATGTTAGTGAAACATTTTATTTGATATAAACTTGTCACCTCTGACTGCTTCTTTTGCATTTCTTCAGAAGAAGGCTATTCCAGGAGGAGGACTGCTTCTGCACTGAGCACTGCTCTAAATTATAATTTAATGGCAGTAGTTTTGTACATTTAACTTTAAAATTGCCCATTCATTATATTAGTAAAAGAAGGTCACTACTTTCTAAATAACAGAGCAGTCATACACAAGCTTAAGGCAAAGGATTGAAAATACAACTCAGCCAAAAATACAGTCCTTTAGAAGGGAGATGTCAAATAGATTTGAAGAGTATTTTCACACATATTTCACTATTTATAAACACTGTCAAGCATTTCTTTTCATAAGAAATGTTATGCTGCCATTCTAAACAAACCAAATGCAGTTTCCTGTGGTGATGGTTCTTTTGTGCTTGCACCCTGCCCATATGACACACATTTTCTGCAGAACTGATTTAAAGAAGCCCTTGCATTTACCTTCATTGTCCTGAGTTTCAAAGCCAAGAGATCTTGGATGGACAAAGAGGTGTGAACGCATTAATCTCAGTGCATTTGCTCTCTTTGGGTCTCCAAATGTCTTTATTGAGGTCTGCTGGTGTTGCATGATTCTGAAAGCAATCCATTCTCCTTTCCTGTCCCTTTATTTGTTTTTTATAATTTCAAACTCCTAGTGTGTAGCAGGCTTCTTAAAACATCTGAATCCAAACTCTGTGACAGTCATTGCAGGGATGTAGACACAATTCCTACGTAACAGCACAGGTGAAGGATGTGCTGGCTGTAGAATATCTATTAAAAAAACAGCATATGTTATACCCTCTCTTACRCAGTTCCCAGGCACCAAGGCAGGTATCATCCAGCCTGATTGAAAATTATTAAAATAAAAAACCAAATTTCAATGGGAGATTTTCCATTGATTTGAAAAGATTTTGGATGCAGATGAAAGAAGCTGCAAGCAGGGTTTGCCATCACRTCTTAAGCACAAAAAGGCAGGCAGTATTTTTGTGGTCAGTGAAAATCCTGGCTTTATAAGACACACATGCATACACAGAATAGTAAAACAATAATCTGTGTCTTTTCCTAAATGGTAATCTTCACCAAAAAATAAACCCCAGATCTTTTATTGCAGCTAATGGGGTTGATGTTATGGGATTCTTCTTCTGTCAATGAAAAAGCAAATTAATATGATTTCATTAGGTTTCTTCAAAGGATTAAAGCATCATTTTTCTCGTATTCAAGTTTAAGAAAGTGACGATATTTAAACAAGCATTAGTTTTTCTCCTGAACAAATTCTTGGTTTATTGAATTACCAGACCAGAGCAGTTTAGTAATAATTTAGGCTAAACACCTGGAGGAATGTCAACAACATTCTTTTCTGCTGGAAAAGAAGACAAAAATAATAAATCATTATTGAAAATACCTCAAGCAAATCCAGATTGAAAAGGAAGAAGGATGTTTCTTGCATTGCATGTGCCAGTTTAAAGATTTTGGTGCAGTTTGTTGTACTTAAATGAGAATGAAAAAATAAAAGACTTCTCCAACTCACAGCTCTCTGCTTCACCAAAGCAAGAGTTGAATCAGGGTGTCTGATTACAATGACATTTTAAGGCAGTACTGCTCTATTTTTTTTTTATTACTGAATTCTGAAGTCAGAAACAAATTATATTCTTGTTTACATTTGTGTAAATACAGGAAATGGCTAATTTTGTCTTCTATTTCTTATATAGCTGTTGTAATTAATTCAGTATTCATTTATAGAAGCTAAAGATATTGGATATTTCAGTCATGCTAATCTTATAAGATGRACTACTTTTCTTAAAAATAGTCATGTCTTTCTTAGATGACTTGGATTGTTACTTATTACATAATTTGACTTTTTACTTACTTGCTACTACTCATGGTATTTCCTCATCTTTGCAGGAATAATATGCCTTACTGATTCATAGCCTTTATATTAGCATACTAGACTCCATGTTTAGAAATTGCAAAAAACTGGTATTGATGTCTTTCTTCAGAGAGATTTTAAAAAAAGTGATGGAGTGGTATAATCTTATGGAATTTGCATCCCTTAAGTGATTAGGGAGAAAAAAAATTATCATGGGGCTCATGCAACCTGTGGTGATATAAATTAGATATTGAGTGGAAAACCTCATTCAGTTCATTTGGGATATTCTGTACTTTCATTTATATGTGTGCCCTCATTAAAGATTCTAAAAATAGAAGTGTGTGGTATTAAAAAAGAATGTACAGAGAGGAGTAGCACATCAAGATTTTGAGAAAATGTCGGTGATGCTCATGACACCATTTATTTCAGACATTTTAACCAAGAGTAAATAAATTACTCACAGTGGTGATTGACTGATGATTTAGCCTTTTAATTTTTACTAAAGTTTTAGTTATTGGAATTTTCTCAAATGTTTTGTAAGAACATACTTCAACCAGTGGATTTGTGCTAAAATATCTATTTCTACTGTGTCTAGGAGCATTTCTATTTTTCCTTCCTGTGTGTGATTTACTGTGCTATTTCTACCCACGACTGTATAAATAGTACCAGTTGATGTTCTAAATTTAGTTTTCTATCAAATATTTTTTAAAGAAGAAGTTATGCTCTGAAAAATATCCAACATCACTCATATTTGCAGATTTATGTTTCACGAGCATTTTGAAGACGTATCTTTATAAAAGATTTTTTACAATAGTTTAGCCTTTTATTTTTGGATAATATTCTTAGAAGTAAAAATCAAATAATATAATGTTCATATATATGTTATTCATATATGTGAAATGTTAAAGGTTGTAAAACCTATCGAAATATATTTATAATGTTAAAACCATTTTCAGCATTCACCAGACACTTCTTGTGTCAGAGGGTTTTTGCTTATTTTTCATTTCCCTTCAAAATCTAAAATGTCCCAGTCCTGCTGCATTGTTAAATGCCAGATGGAAGTTGGAGGTCAATGGAAATCATGMAGATTTACTCCAGTAAGTAATCAGTTTGTCTAGCCTTAGGTGCAGGTACAGATTCCTCTGTATACTGCAAGTAGTTTCTTGTGTTTTTTCTCATTTACTCTGTGACTTTGCTCACCTGCATTTCTGCAGTTGGCCTTTCAACTTCTTCGATTCCTCTGTACATGTGGGTCTCAGTGGGATCACTTCTACCCCCTAGATAGAGATGGATGAAATACAATGTGCATCACAGTCCCCACTTTTCCAATTTATTCTGTACTAATCTGGAGGATCTGGGTGACATTTTTATTATGTTTGGATATTCTCCACACACTTTCTCAAACATCTTAGGGAAAAAAATCCCCAAACYRTTAAGCTGATATRTCCCTACATGAAACCTAAATGTCAGTTTCCTATGAGTCTGTGGAGACTACATACAATTCTAGTTTCAGATYTTCCCCTCAGATTCAATTTGTTTTGGGTATCATGTCAATCATGTGTTGCTTATCTTTCAGCATGCTGCCTTTTCTTTCTAGTACTTAACTGGACCACAGGAAGCTTCACGAATCAGTTAGGAAGGAGCCTGGTAACTGTCCTATGTTGTGTGTATTTCTGTGATGACATTTTCATCTATCACATGTGCACAGTGAGAGGATGTACTCCCAATGGCACTGGTTGAGTCTGATAATTTTCTGAGTCCTTTCCCCTTTACATTGGCAAATTCCATTTTCTTGAGCTGGCACAGGATATTTTTAAGGGACAGAACTGTCACTTGCACTGCAAATAGCACTGCAATTTTGCTAATGCCGTGTAATTCAGTGAAGCAATGTGCAAAGCAAGGGTATGAACAATAGCACCTAAACATGCCTCCTGAGGGGTTCAACGTATTCTCTGGAACAGAGAAATAACAAATAAAGGCAGGCAGAATTTTGTCCTATCCAGCTGTAATTCCTTGGGTTTAGAGGTGGCTGAGCCATCTGCCACTTTTACTGACTTCAGTGGGAGCCAACATGCTCATCGCTTACTTAAGAAGTGTCTATGTTCACAGSAGCCATGTCACAAAACTAAGCTTATTGTGTGATGCATTTAGAGCTTTGTTTCTTTTGGAGTGATGAGAAATGTGTGGTGGAACAAGCCAGTATGGATGCACAATCTGGTTGATATTTTAAAAATGCCTTGACAGAAGAGCATTTTTTACTGTATATGGATGGGTGCCTGTCTGGAGAGTATTAGATGATGGTGTGATAATGTAAAGTTATATAATAAATCTGTTTCTTCTGGGTTTTTATTGGTTTGTTTTGGGGTTGTGCGTRGKTTTTTTGTTTTGTTTTATTTTGCTTTGGCTTTCATACAGCCAAGGTAGAGGAAGGGCAAAGAATTTAAGGCAAAAACTGGTGTTCAGGACRTACAGTATGAATGGAGACTTTTTGGGACTGAACTTATCTTTTAATTCTGTGCACACAGCAGCTACCACAGACCATTGGGATCCACGAGAAGACTACGGAACATTTAAATTTTGGGAGTACTTGAAAGAGGAGTGAGCCAGAGATCTGTGAGCACCAGAGCCACACTTTCAGTGTCTCCAGCCCAGCAGTTTTCCTGAAGAACCATCCTGCTGTGAAATGCTGGAGAATTCTTTGCAGGCAGTGTTTCCAGAGTGATACGCTTCCAACAGATGTCSGGATACCGGGAATGAGAAATGTATAAAAGACAGGTGAAAATTATATAACCTGTTCTCTTTGAAGAAACCCTTCATGTTGCTTTGTGCACAATAAGCTTCTTTATTGAAAGGCTGTGACAGTGATGGATAGTTTTTCGTTCTTCTTATCTTTAGAGAGATTTCTTGAGTATTAAAATAAAAGGCTGTTTTTAGGAAAGGAGAAGATACAAACTGCATCTAGGGAAACAGATTGCCAGTTGGGTCTATAATAAAAATAATTTCTAAGTTTTTAGCACATGAACCAATAAGCAGAACTGGAGAGGTTAAAGTGCTGTAAGCTGAAAAACTGTACAGCTGGAATGAAGGAGGAGACTGCAATTTCAGTTACGCAGGTGACAAACAAAAACCAGGTATTGTATGCTTAATGATGCTCCAGAAACTATATGAAAGGAAACTTTGAAGTCAGAAACCATTACTYTAGGAATTTCAATTGAGCAGATAAACACAGTGCTTGCTGAGGGGTTCCTGAGCTGCCAAGATGCAAGCCATGCTTACCTGCTTTCTATTCTTTTGTTTCAAATGTGATGTAGTTTTTAAAGATTCAGCTCTCCCTGGTGCCGGTATTGGACCTGGTGTTGGGCTTCAGCGGCTCACTGGTTTCTGTGTCTGTGATAATGTCTGTACATCTTGCAGCCAGGTGCATTGAAAACAATATTCAAATGCCTGTATTTCTTCCAGATCTCTGTGCCTGGTGTTTCCAGCTCACTGATTCTCAGTGCTGTCTCATCAGTGCCTCACTTAGACTCTTGTACTCAGGAGTGAGAAGCACACAGCTCTTTTCGCTGACCAGCCACAGTTTTGTGCAGCTCTTACAACGTGTGGGAATGGCCCTGAAAGGACACTGTGGTGATCTCCAATTCTCTCATGAAATTTTTATTGATGCTAATGGATGACATGCATGTGGTAGCTCTGCTAAAATCAGGGCTAGGTTAAGCAGCTATTTTTCCACTACTGTCAGTTTATGCCAGTGTATCTGAACCTTTTGTGTGATGAATCGAATGGTTTGAGGCTGCAGCTTTCTGGGGATCACCTAGGCTGCAGATGCAAAATACAGTACAGTAAATCACTTCTTGATTGTTCTTGAGAGGTGTTCAGTCTCAAGCAGATGCAAGGGGGAACTTAAAGCAGACACTGGCCCAAGCTACTGCAGAAATCATGCTTTTCCCCACAGCCAGAGTAATACCATAACAACTGAGCTGGTGCTTGAGTTGAACACTGGTGTGTGCCTTGGTTGTCTGACACAGAAACATTTTGATGTTTCAGGGTCAAAAAAAGGTTCCTCCTTTTTGCTACTACTCCCCTGTAGTGTACTAAGGAGGCTGATGTTWGATCCCTGAGAAGGAAAGAAATTCTTTCTAGACTAACACTAAAATTGAATCTTGTGAAAGGGACAAGCTAAGGTGTTTCTAAGAACAGGTGTTCAGAGGATGTAGATGACTTCATTTGTGCCGTCCTTTTCAAAATCTGTCCACCCATTTTTACATTTTAAYCACTATATTTAGACTAATTTTCTGTTATGCTTATGAAATAATAAACCATCAAAACCACAGATTCCAAACAGATATCAAAATGACCATAAAAATGACAAACTTCCTATGGAGTAAGTAACAAAWATGAAGCCTCTTCAGCCCCAGAGTAGGCTCACTTGATATGGTGAGCTTTTCAAAAAGATTTTTTCTTTCATATGAAATGTACTTTTTTTTATCATTTCCAAGGGAGAGATGATGAGGTGGAAAAAAGTGCAATATTTTACTTTTCTATAATTTATTTTTCTATAACTTTTGTCTTTATAAAACAAAATTAAATGTAAGGGGCCTTCGTTCTTAATTTTATATTTCAGATTGAGAATCTAATTTTACTTCAAATGCCTTTTTTTTTTTCTTTTTAAATGTAGTTCCTCCCATTAGGTTTTAAAAGGACATACTAAACTCTCTGTGAAAGAAACTAGCAGTCAGTCGCATGCCTTCAAATATTCTCCTTCTGCATTATTCAAAACACCTACAGCTGAGTGTGTAACTTAGGCAACCTGGCTTGATATTGAATAATGTAGTCACTGCCGTGACATTCGGAAAGCTGTCTGCACCCAGYGATGCTATTCTTGTGTGTGTTGTTTTGTTGCTTGAGGGACCATGAAAAACTACCCTGTGTACAATATTGTTTTTCCAGAAAGTCCACGATTTGRGTATGTGTTTATGTGTTTCGTGATTGCTTCTTTTCTTTTCCTCTGCCTTTGTTAATTATCTCAATACATGTTTAAAGCCTGCCATTAATTGCTATTGAAGTGCACTTAATCTGAAGCAAAAGTTTCTTCTATTTAAGTCCCTTGTCAGGAAACCAAGTATTCGAGTTGTTTGGTTTCTTATTTCCGAGGCTGTTTAATGACAGCATAAATATTCAGCCTGACTCTAAATAGGTAATTAAAGCTGACTCTTGGCCAGATGTTCCCCTTTGTTGCCTGGCGTGGAGCTGAGGGAAGAGCAGGAAGCGGCAATTCCAGTGCACGCTGTCCCACTGCACACTGTCCTTGGGTTTTGGAAACTGCACAAGTGATGCCCATGTTACTGAGTGTCCCCAAGAACATACGGTGGAAAGAGCTGCTGTCCCACCATCCCAGCGTGCTCCTTCCCTCTCTCCTCCTCAGCAGCTTGGAAAATCCCTTTGTGCAGCTGATTCTGGGAGGCGGGAGAAATGAGTTGTGCATTTTCCGTGAATGAGACAGTGAATTTCAGGACGAGATAGTCTTTCCAGTGTGTACAGGGTTGGCGACGGCTTTTGAGATGAGTCAGGTGTGAAGATGTGAAGCAATTTACTGCTTTAACTTTTGTGCCACACCTTCTGTCCTAAGAGGCAATAAAACTTAGAGGGAACAGAGCAAATGCCATGAGAGCAAGAAACCAGGGAACAAATAGAGGGAGAGGCTGAGTAAGCACCTGCAGTGTTGGGGACTTTGCTTCAAAATTCCCTGGTCCTCGGGGGTTTCACAGGGATCCTGCCTTGTGTGAGCAGCAGCTTTGGTGAGAGGACTTGGGAGAACTTTGGGTAGATTTTAGACTGTGATGAATGTCAGTGACCTCCKGAGCCCAGGAGTCAGCAAGGCACCGGGACTGTGCTTGGAGTGAATGCCCTTGTCTATTTCACCTGAAATGCTGGCAGTGCCTTCAAAATGTGAATGGCCACTGAGGCTGAAAGTAAGGGACAATTAGCCCATGAAGCGTGGGAGAAGACAGGAGAACTCTTTCTCTGGCTCCAGGACTGTTCATGGGAGGATACCAGCCTTATTTTTATTCTCATGTTCGTAATGGTTTCTTACTCAGTTTGAAAAACTCTTAAACTTCATCATGGATCAAGTGACAGTAGGGGTGTCTCTCTCCCAGGTCCTGGAGACAATTAGCTAAAAATCACTGGAAACAAGAGATTCTGGCCTCATAGCACTGCAGAACCATGTGGGAGAGTTCACTCCAAAGACAAATAAAAAGAATCCCAGGTTGTACAAGTCACCCCGTAATTCATGATGTCGGGGGACCTTGTTCACGGTTTCTGACTGTCCGGGTCAGCTGTACCTACACTCCCCCGATAACCCGACGGCGAACAGCCGGCGTAACCTCTGCATCCTTCCCACGGCTCCGTCTCCCGCAGGACCCCAGCACCCTTTTCTGGCGCACAGGGATGGGGCGGGGTGTCACCTCCGGCCACAGAGGGGGCTCTCTTTCTATAGCTGTCACCGCGGAGGGGTTTCTGCTCCAGTAGCCGTGAAATCCGCATCTGGGGCCGGGCCGCCCCTCGGAGCGGCCCCCCCGCCGCGGCCGCCGGTGCCTTGTGCGGCTGCGGGAGCGGGCGGGGAGGGGCGGCGCAGCCCCGCAGCCGGCGCGGGAAGCCCGTCAGCGCCGGCCCGGGCGCGCAGCCTCTTCCCCTCGGCTCCGCACCGGCCGCAGGAAGGCGCAGCGGGGCGGGGACGAGAGGAAGCAGCGGAGCCTCCCCCCGGGCGGGCAGCGCAGCTCCGCCGCCGGCCCCCGTGCGCCGGCGAGCGCGGCGGGACCGGGCCATGTCGGAGGCGGAGAGCGGTGCCGCAGGTAAGGGGCTCCGCCGGGCCCCGCCGCAATGCAGGAGCGCTGCCGGCGGCGGGCGCGGCCCCGGCGTGTCGGGGGAAACGAGCCGGAGCCGGAGGGAGCCCCGTCCGGAGCAGGGGGAGGCGGGAGGCGGCAGACAATGTCCCGGCTGTGGCCGCGCCGCCGGGTTGCCCGGCTCGGGGGATGCCCCGGGGCAGGGCCGGCTGCGGCAGCGGGAGGGGCGGCTCGGTGCGGAGCTTTCCCCGCGGCACCCCCGCCCGTCCATCGCGGGCGGCCCCCGGGGAGCCGGTGCCGCACCGCGGGGGGATCCAGGTGACAAAACAATGCGGCGGCACCGCCGGGCGGGGGCGAGGCGCGGCGGGCGCCCTGCCCGGCGCCGGGCGCTGCGGCGGGCGCGGCATCCCCGCCCGAGGGGCCTTTGTGGCTCCGTCCCCCCCGCTGGTCGCGGTGTCTCCCTTTCCCGACAGCGACCCGAGGGAGAAGGGCTTGGACTGGAGCTCAGGGGCTGCTGCTGACATAGAGGCAGCACCCCTGTATAGCGAGGAGCCTGATGCACTGGGAAAGAAAGACCTGGCAGCGCGGTGGGAGAGACAGCGCTGTCTGGGCTGAGCGCCTGAGCATCCTGGCGCAGCCTCGGGGACCAGGGAGCTCCCCGCGAGGTGTAGGGGTGGGGGAAGCCCGAGCGGTGCCGTTTTACCGCGTTAGCGGGTCCACATGTCTCCGATTTTGCAAACTTGACACGAGGAGAGCTGAATCTTGTTTTGCCTGAAACAAGGATTCTGTRGGTTTGATCCGTTTGCGGTGACACTGTGCCTGATAAAAATAACACAGCCTTTGCAGGACGGGGTGGTCTCTCCTTGTGTGGGAACGGAGCTGGGGGAGGGAAGAGGGTTCCTAGGATACAAATGATATGGGTGAATAACCCTAAGGGAAATGCAGACTCAGCCTGATTTCATTCGATCTCTCCATGCCTTCTTCCTCACTGTATGGTGCAAAGGCTTGAGGAAACTGTAATGCTGAGCCAAAGTGCTGGCAGAAATGTATGGGGAAACTTAAAAGGTTAAGTTCGGTGATAATAGGATTTGGGGAACATTTTTGATAATAWAGTTTAATTTCAGTGCAAGTGGAATAAAAGAGTCATGAAGTATCCATTAAGAAACAAACAAACAGACAAAAACCCYGCAAACCGAGAAAGCAATACTTAGAAACTACTTGAATCTTCAAGATGCTCTGCTGGATTCTTCCACCTCTCTCCATCAAAATGTTCTCAGTGCTTCCTAAATGAAGTCTCTAATATCTGTCTGCTTTGAAGTAACCTGTAACAATTTTCTAGCATGCAGCTGACAAGGGGAAGAATAGCCTGACAGATTCATTTGTCTTTCAGATGACAGGGTATCACGTTTTGTTTTCTGCCAAGTTGCAAGGTTAGTGCAGTGCAATACTGGAATGAAGTAACTTATGACACAGGGAGCATCTGTGCAGGAGGGACAGATTTGCTTAGAAGACAGAACACCGGGTAGTAAAGCAGTGATTTGTTATGCCAGAAATCTTTATGTTCTTTCCATGTACTGGAATGCTGAGGTTGTCAGAGGAAAAAAAGGCTTCAGGGACAAACTGTGATTTAGTGTGTGTTGTATTGACGGTATTGAAGCTGCAGCCACTTCTCRCAGCATAGTACAATGCGTAAGAGAAATGTCTGTATGTAAAATAGCTGAGTGTTGTATGCAGTGCCTGCCCATCATCTTTATAGCTTCAGTTAGCACAGCACTGCGGTATCTGCAGCTTGGTTAGTGTGAGCCTGGCTGAAATTGTTCGTACCCAGGAGCTCTTGCACGTAAAGCTTCTAATTATACTGATTTTTGGCATTTTTAAAGCCATTGGCTCATAATTGGGTAATGCTGGTTGAGCTGACAAGTTTTCCTTAACGATACTGTCACCCTGGAAGCTTTCAGTCTGAAGCTTTAGTACCATTCCCATGGGGACAGCAGTTGGTGTTCAGCAGAGCTCTATACCTGCAAAGTCTCCCCAAAGCTTCAGTCAGCTGTAGAGAGGCCCCAAGGTCTCTTCTGTCTACAGGCATTTTTAGCTGATGTGTGTGTGGTGTAAAGGGGCTTTATCCTGGTCCACAGGGAGTGACCAGGGTTTCTGTCAAATGCAACTGTCACCAGGAGCTGGAAGAGGATGCTGCAGCCTCAGATGTCAGCTCAAGTTAAAGCAGCCTCTGGGAGGCCAGTTCTGTGCAGGAGGACCAGAATGCTGCCTCAGCTATAAAAGACCTGATCCCTTCATGAACATGCCAGGGTTTAGGATATGTTTTGCTTTCTAATTGTGTCACTGGTGGTTGGGGTTATATGGGAGTTGACTGGTGTCTCATCTTGTGCTCTTTTCTGCCAAATGCTTCTTTTTTTGGTTGAGTTAATGTGACCTGCCATGGCCAACTTCTCCCACTTTCATGGAATGCTGTTGAAATGTTTTAGGCCCCTTATCTGCTGTTGCAATTAAGTCTGGATTTCTTTTCTTTTTTTCCTTTTAAAGTTACAGATCTGGTCAAGTATTTTAAAATTTCCAGTTACTTATTCTTCTAAGCTGTTCCAGGAAAATAATTCCTTTTTGCTGTCCACTACTGTGATTTCACTTATTCTGTCTGTAAATGCACAAAGCAACCATCCCTTTCTTAAAAAAAMCCCTTAAGAATATACTTTTTATTTTAAAACAATAATATTAAAAGATCCCATTGTGTCAGTTTTCTGTACCTGAATTGGTTCTGCCTTTTGACGATGTGTCAGATGGGATTTCACAAGTATTTGACTTCAAAGAGCACACCATTTATGGTTTCAGAAACTTCTCCCTGTGGCTGTGTTAGTCTGCAGGTATCGTGAAGAAGCAAATTGGCCTTTCTGGATATTTCTAAAAAGCTGTGCTGGCTCTCAGTAAAGGATAAGGGAAAATGTGAAAGGAATAGAAAACAATGCATGCAAACAATGCTACTTTCGATTAGCAGAATGAGGACAGTCATGACCTTAATTTGGTATGAAGCAACATGACCTTTTTGGGGAGTTTGCATCTGTTCCTTTTTTTTTTTATCCTGAAGTGAAGTAGTTGTTGATATTTTCCATATGCAGCTTTAGTGAAATCTTTGGAGTATTTTGCCTATCCATAAATGACTTCAGTTCCTACGTAATTACTCAGCTTCTGTATGGTACTTGTCACTTTTCTATTAAACAGCTTTGCTGGTTGAAAACAGGGATGGGTGAAGCTCCAGGCTGCATCAATATTGTGCAGCCTTGTGTTTCTGCAGTGGTGAGAGAGGTGCCAGGAGGACTTGGAGTCTGTTTCAGGAACAAGCTCTGAAGTCCATCGTGACTGTAAGTGGTACACTTGCTTCACAGATGTTCCACTGCAGAGTGTGCAGCTGTTTGGTGCTGTAAGGTCACAGATGTTGGTGTTGTGCTGAGGGGATGCTGCTGCCAGGTCTGAGCCTCGGTGATCTGAAATTCCTGTGACATCTCTGCAGGCTTCATCTTCCTCACTGTGACAAGTGTCCTGGCTCCCAGGTCATTACATCGAATCTGCCTTTTCTCAGTGACCAGGCACATTTTTGATCTTAAAAGAACATTCCATAGCTCTCATTATTCAAAATGTGTCAGCTCTGGCCAATATGCTGTGCTGTTAAGAATCATAGTGATATGCATTTAAAATAAACAAATGCAAGTTTTAGATTTTGCCATAACTGCTATTAAAGCAGTGACTTTGCAGTGTTTTAAAATTAGGATGGCGGTGGTGATCTCTGTCAGTAATCAGTATTAAAACAGGAAATTCCTTCAAAGGCTGTCTCAGAGGGATTTGAGAAAAGTTTTCATGTAAATGAAGAGGAAAATGCAGTCAGTTCTAAGAAATAAGCAAATAAATAAACGAAACTACTCGGAATATGAAGGCCAGAAAGCCTAGAAAGCCTTTGTTCTTCACTCAGGACTGCAGGAGGGTGTGTCGAGGACATCAGAGAGTGGCTTTTTGTGAGCTGTGTTGGTGCTCCCTGRCACTGGCTCACTGCTCGGTGCTCCYGTGGGAGTCCCTGGGTGCTCCCTGGCCCAAATCAGGAGCTCTGCTGTCATAGATTTGCAGGCTCTGGGCACGTGGATCAGTTCTAAAGGCACCTAAATTTGCAAAAATGGGAGACCTGCAGAGGGTTTTTCTTTTAGCAGTTTCTTTTGTCAGTAGTGCCTCATTCAACACTCTCAGACTGTGCTCTGCAGATGGAGTTTCTGAGGAATATTGAGYGAGATTTCTAGTGAGTCCAGAAAAGTGTGCATCTGAATGTAGTTGTATAACAGCAATTCCCTGTCATCTGAGGGAGTTAATCCACTTCCTCTCTCTGAAGAAAATCTGTTCCTATTGCAGGACCCTGCCCAACCTGCACTAGGTTCTTTGCRGAAGGAAGCAGAGATAAATTATTCTCCCTATGCTACTTCATTCTCTCATGGGGAATAATCAGGGAACATTGCTTCAATTGGTCCAGTTCTGGGTACATCTCCAGTTTTCAGTGTCAATTCAAGWCCAGTCTGAAGGATTGAAGCAGTTTCTCTCAAAGGGTTTTACAGTCCTGAGTACTCCRTGTCCACCTGTCCTCATGAGGTTCTGCATTTGTATCCATGCTTTCTTTTKTTCTCCTTCCCTGTGAGATTTGAAGAGTGAATATTTGTGTCTCTTTCCTCATTACAGGGATTGAGATATTTTTCTCTGTCAAGAGATAATAACAACATTAAAATAACAGTTCTTCAGTGTATCCTTGCCTCCTTCTTTTCATTTTAGTCTCGTGGGTTCCATCATCCTTTGAGAGGATGATGGAAGACCAAAGACCAAAATACCTGTGATTAGACTGGGCTGACTGGCAACCAGTCCCATTCCCTGGTGCCAAACAGATCCAACAAATGTAACATCTTTTTCTCAAGTTTCCATGGATACCTGAGCAGAGCACTCGCTGTAATCAGAACGGCAGGGCATGCCATTTGCAAAAGCTTCCAGCRTTGTCATTATGAGACTGCTGCATTCAAAAATCAACCTTTTGTAGGAGCTCTCTTGCTTAGTCAGCTATGCTCCTGTTATGATTTTAGCCACAGGAACTCCTTTGAAGGTTGTGCCAGTGGCTTGTCACCGTGACAGTGTAACTTTGCAGTTCCTGGCCAGTGTGGTCTCTGGGTGATGCACAGTCATAGCACTTGAACAGAAGCCTGATGGGTGGTAGTCTAAAAACCTCTGGAAATGGATTGTGGTTGGCGACTGCATGATTTTGTGATCTACTCTACAAATACAAATCATGTGCTTCTTTTCTCATAACGTGTTTTTCCCTTAAGCTGTCCTTTAAGCCTGATAATTGTGTTTTCAAGTCCATCAAATAAAAATAAATAAAAACTTATTTTTGATATAGCAATGAATCTCTGAACAAAATCAGGTTTATCAGCCTTGAAGAATATGAAGGGATATATACAAACATAGCATCACTCATGCTGACTACTGTAAGTGATGACTGTTCTAGTTTGGCTATTGTTTTTACCCTGCCCCCTGCTTTTCCTTTTTTCTTTTTTTCCCCCTGTGAATTGATGAGAGCAGTTGGTTTTCTCTTGTCAAGACTCTATAAATGTATGAATCATGTTTAGCCTTCCAGAAGATTGTCAAAATGAAGACAAACATATTCAAATTTTTTTTCCAATTCATGTTTTAAGAAAAAGGTGTCACTACAGTCATTCAGCTTGATGCATTGCAAGATACGTTTTGAATCTAGGAATGCTTGAAAACTAAATAACCTATTTGCCTTCTAAGTGAACAAATGCCCCCAAAAATGTACTTACACCTGTGTGCTGGATGCACAGTCTGGAAAAGCTGAATAATGATTCTTGTTCAGTTTTTGAATAATATTCCTTTGACTATCTTGATTGAGAAAGGTGAATGTAGGATTGCATTCTTTTCAGGATACAGTTGCATCTTGAGATGGTTCTTAAATAGAAACTTGCAGAAGAACAGAGGTTTATAACTTGTCATTGTTGGACCTTGCTTATTGGAAAGGAGCAGTGAACTAGTCCACTTTGAGCTGGGAAATGGTGTTTTTCTCAAAGAGAGTGATTAACATCACAAGTGTTCTCTTTTATGAGTATGGTCCTGGGAATTAGAACATAATCTTATTAGTGCCATTCCTGACAACCTTGCAGTGAACCAAGTAGAGGAGGTAGATGATGACAGACGTGATGGTGGAGGAGAAGCAGCAGGAAACCTTTTCTAGGAAGGTATCTTTTCGCAGAACCTAAGTTCTGTACATCTTGTGTTTTGTTTTCTGTTCCTTATGTGTTCCTGGAAGCAATGAGGGAGGAGGTGAGAGATAGAGGAAAGACAGTGCTTGCACAGAGGCAAATAGTGCAGGGAAGCCTGAAGGAAGCAAGTTCAAAGAAGAGCTTGTTGAAGGAAGAGAAGTTTAGTTAGTTTGTACTAAAGGTGTTTATTACAGAACTCTATCTGTGGAATATTTAGGGAGATCATGGAGAATTGTCTTTTTACCACTCTGAGCTGCCAAACCTGTTGTTAACCCACCTTTATCACAACATGCAGCCCGCCCTTTGCAACAGGTAAACCAGGATCAGAGTTGTCTCTGCTGGCAGTGGTACATGGCARTGGAAGAGCTGGAACCTAGGAAGAGAGGGATCACTGCAAGGCACTGCTGGTGAGTTCCCCAAACCCCAAGCTCAGGTTTTGCCACGCTGGAATTGCATCAGGACTGGGAGAAAAAGGGAGCTGACTGATCACAAAAGCTGGAAAACTCTCAGGTCATTCAAGGTGGAGCTGGATTTGAGACCTTACAGTGTAGATGGTGAAAGGGTTTGAGTTTAAGGCAGCTTAAGTGCAGACTTAGCTGTTGGTAAGGACCTGGCTGGGGCATTACAGCCCCAGTGTGCAGGGAGGTGTGAGCACTCTGCTTTAGTCCAGCTTACCAAGCATTAGTGAGGTCAGATCCAATGTAGGGAAAGTAGTTTAGCCTTCGTCCTGTTAAGGGGAAGGGAAGTGAACATAACCCATGTGGCGTTTTCAGAAGGTTATTGCGAGTTCTTCCGTGTTTCTTTCATCTCCAATTAAGTYCACAGAAAATAGGTGGTGTCTTTTGGCTTCCCTTTGCCGGTGAGGTGCAGGAAACTGAATGTTGTCCGGAGAGTGTGTGATAGGATGAAGCTGGGGTTGTTTTTTTGATACTCTTAGCAATAATGGTAAAAACTTAAATTAGCTTAGAAAGCATGATAGCATAGTGAAAAAGTAATTCCTCCAGTCAAACCATAATTAAGATGGGAGACAGTGTAAAAGCATAAATGGCAAAGGTCGAAGTTGTAATGAAAAACATGTCCTACTTCTAGAATTTTACCCAAAGTATTGAGAGATTTTTTTTTTTTTAAACTTAGGAAAGCACTGTGCTCTAATTGGTATCAGTGCAATGAATGCCAGCTCTTTGGGGGAGCAGATATTGTGAAAGGGTATCAGGAAACTTGGATTTGTATCAGAGATTAGCTATGGCAGTATTCATGGGAGAGAAGTGTATTGCAGTCTTCAGCAAACCAGCTGGATGCCTACTGGCATTTTAAAACAAAGAACTCTGACTCCATTGATGGTAATAACAGTGGTGCCTTTGGTTTCAGTAGAAACAGAAGGTTCTTACTTCTGATATGAAATGTGGGATCTTTTTATTATGCATAAGAATATTTTAAGTTGGGGTTTTTTTTGGTATTTGCTTCTCTCCATCTCTTTTTTTGTTGTTGTGTAATTATTTTTAAAGGCCATCTTTGTATTTACAGTAAAATGCTCTAGCTTGTCATGTTACATTTGGAAGCTCTGACATTTTGTGCTTAATGCAAAGGAAAATCCCAGCAATAGTAAAAGCTGAATAAGGTTTTCTTCATCAGTGCAGCAGTTGCCAGCTAATAGCAATATGGTAAACCCTTCTTTTCCTGTTGTGCACACGTCTTTAGCAAGGTTTGCTTGAGTCAAAATTATTTTGATGCTCAAAAAGATATACACAATCCTTTGAGTGAAAAATGATGGGTTTAACTCCATTCTTTTGCTGCCTGATGGCTGCTCTATACCTGTATTTGATTCAGTACATCCTTCTTTCCCCTCCCCCCCTAAATTTTAAATGCAGAGGTAGTGACTGAGTAGGAAATAAAGAATTTGGCTGAGTTTTTGGTATTACCAGCAACCTGACTGAGAGCAGAGCAGTTTATATACATATGGCAACAGTCACTCTCACCACATGCTGGATGGCTGGAAATTCCAGAAAAATGGCCATCAGATGTGTGCAAGTGTTTGATCTGTGAAAACAGTCAGCGTGTACATGGTGAATTCAGTTAACATGGATTTATTGGAGTCACAAAGATCAGCTGCAATAGGGGCATTTTGAGTAGGTCTAATGCATCCCAACTTAGCCTGTGCACCTGGTTCATCAGCCTACAAATAGCTGAGAGCTGGGATGATTTGGCATTTGGAACAGGATATGCATTATACAACTCCAAAAGAGTTATTGCAGCTTTCCTTTTGAGCCAGGGTGGTGTCCTGCAGCCATTCTCTGCTGGGAGTTTGGGAATAACCTGGAAAAGGGTTGAGATCCACTGGGTCCTTCCAGCGGGATCTCAAGCTCAGTTAGAGGTTGAGATCTGCACAATGAACGTAAGTAATGGCATTGTATATTATGCATTGAAAAAACCAACTTATTCTTGTGAAAGCACTTATTGAAATACTGGAACTATGATCTGAAATGGGGAATAGTATTGATCCTGTAGTTGATTCAGAAAATAGTGGGAAGGGTTTGTGTTGGGTTTGTTGGGTTGGGCACTCTGTCAGGATAGAAACAGAAATTAACTTAAGGTGTGTTGGTTGGGATATAACATACACACCAGCGTGCAGACATGTTCTTACACAGAGGTGATATCATAGTAGGGATGCTGGTTTGCTAATTTTTGATTTGTGAAACAGCTGTAGGAGATGCAGTCAGTTGGTAGTGAGGTCTGAGAAGGTTTGGAAAGTGCAACTTCTCAGGCCAAGCCTTTGCTTGTGTAGGCATGACTCTGAAGTACTGCAGAATGTGCCTGAAAAAGTTTCTGATGGCAGACTTGGGGCTGGAATCCTTATTTCTTCTTTTTTTAAAAGTTGTTTCTTTTCCCGACACTGAACTGCTGACATGAGGCACATTCAGAAATGTCCCCCCTTCCCTGGTGTGACTGCATTTCTGGGCTTTATCCTGCAGAGCCCCATACTCTGATTCCCAGATTCCTGCTTTTACTTGGCCTGTTAAATTCTGGAGACAATGCCATCCATAGCTTATCCATTGTCTATGGCACTTGAGTTGCTGGGAACCTTCTGTTAGAGAGAATCCACTGCTACAGCACCTGCTTTGCTGGGGAAGTGAACCAGTTCCATAATATGTGAAGCAGGAAATTTTGCTGATGCCTTGTGTAGCTGAATTATATATAGTTGAAATATTTAATAAAAACTGAATTTAATGGAAAAGAGAAGATTTTGTGTGGCTGCTGAATATTTTTTTGTTTGAGTGCCACCTTAGTGGCTTGCGCCTGGGAGGTTCAGCAGTCATCTTTCTTTAAGCTGTCTTGAAACTGATTATCTGGGACTGTGGTGGTCCATATCTGATATTTTTTTAGTAGTTCACTAAAGTTAATTTATCCAGTCCTGAGTGGGAATGTGTGGCAGGGGCCCCCAAATATTCAGAACAGACTGATAACCTCCCAGCTGCCATTAAGTGATCTTTCCAATTAAATAATCAGCTTGGTCCTGCTCTCTAGATCTATCAGGAAGTGATTCAGCTGATTCAGAACATGCAGTCAGTGAAATATTCACACTGAATCAGCTAAGTTTTTATAAATGTTCTGGACTTTGCTTTTACTCTGCGTTCTGTGACATGTAAAGGTTAATCCCTCATTGCATTTTCTTGAGATCTGCAGTGTTGCTGATCATTTACTGAAAAACGGAAAAAGCTAAACGGATTAGCCGTTGCAGGAAACCACAGAAAATAAACTCTTGCATCTGTTTAGATGAAAAGAAGGAATAATTTAAATTAAATCTGCTAAACCAGCAATTGGAGCTAATGTGATAATGGACATGGTTTCATTATTAATACAGTATCTCATAATTTCACCAATTCCGTAATTGTGTCAGAATTTGGAAATCAGAACCCTTTGAATTGTTAAAAAAACCCCCCAAAGTCTGAAAATGAGAGCCTTCTCTGTTTCCCCTTTTGCTTCTGATCACCTTGAAAATACACAAGGTGTTCTTTGGCAATTGCTTAGGTTAGGATTAAAATCAGAAACGGTAATGTCTTCTAATTTATTCTATACACATTTGTAGAAATTACCCAAGCCCCTTTTATAGACTGTCATATTCCAGGTTAATATTCATATCATAAGTAAATGTAAGAATTCTTATTCAAGAGGTTTGCATCCCATTTAGAAAGAACTTATTTTAAATATTGGTTTGTTTGAAGACTCACTTTAATTTGGATTCTAASTAAGTTTCCTCCATTTAATTTGGTGTGCAAATTGGCAAGAATTAAGTGTTTATTTAATGCATACTGTTTAGTTATGTTTTTGTCGTAGCAGGCAGTTTGACAGAGATAGAGATCCTTGGTAAACATGGAGATAAAGCTGGAACTTGAGCTATGTGGAACATTACTTGATTATGGTTTTTTGTTACAGAAGCCATAATAAGTCATTCTGCTTTTAAGGACTGTTCCAAATACCCTGATATTATCCAGGATGGTCTAGGCATCCTTTTTGAGTTTCATGATTGCAAATCAGGTTCCTTGCAACCCTTTTCTCCCATTCTCTGGCGTGGAACAGATGCTTTTTTTTCTGTCAGATCAACCAATCACAGTGCTTTAGAGATAAGAGATTTTTAAATATCCTGGAATATCCATGGATTTACTGCTCTTCAGAACACAGCTGTAAAAATTGTGACACATCCACAGGTTTTTTTTACCAAAGAAACACTAACCCAACAAAATATGAAAGCTCCCACATTGACAAATACATTTCAACACCTTGCAGTTTAGATAGGGTGGATAGTATCATGTTACAAATTTCCTAATTTCATTTGCTCTTAACAATTGTTTCACTGCTTGTTGAGAAGTCTTGGCATTAAATCCAGCATCTATTGTAGAATTATTTTATTTAGCTGGGTATTTGCAGGAGCAGCAGTGAATGCAGTACAGGATGGTCATGGGTTTGGAAGGGTCCTTTCTCTGTGTTCCAAGAATATTGATAAATCATCAAGAGCTTAACCTTCCATCAGAGTGAACTGTTGATGAAAATTAGAAAAAGTTAGGCTTTCCACAAATCCAGCCTTTATATGTAAATTTTCAAGAGCATTTTGAAACTAAAATGGATAATTTATTTCCAAGATTTTCAGTGAAAATATCCAACTGAGTTTTCTGTTTGAAACATTATTTTCTGTTGGTATCTAAGACAGGCCCCCAATCTCTGCTTAATATCTTTGATTTGTTAGCATATATTTTTGTACTTGTGGATACACTGAGTGTCCTTGTATACATTTCACACCTCTGGATTACCACAAGTTGATGGAGTCAGTTCTTGGTAGAACACCACCCAAGTTAGTGGTTTCATTGGATGGATATGAATATTGCACTGGTTATTCAGTCACTGCTCTCTGTAATATCAAAAAATGTGTGCACTGTCACATGGGATTATCTGAGTTGCATACAGAGATATAAATAACTTCTCAAGGCTGATAACTGAAGACAGGCTGGAAAAATGGATCATAGAAGCACAGAATAGTTTGGGGGGTTGGAAAGGACCTTAAAGATCATCTCATTCCAACCCCTTCCCGTGGGCGGGGACACCTTCCGCTAGACCAGGTTGCTTCAAGCCCCATCCAACCTGGCCTTGGACACTTCCAGGGATGGGGTAGCCACAGTCTCTCGGGGCAACCTGTGCCAGTGTCTCCACCTTGACAGTAAAGAATTTCTTCCGAATGTCTGATGGAAATCCACCCTTTTTCACTTTAAAGCCCTTATCCTTTGTCCTATCACTACATGCCCTTGTAAAATGTCCCTCTCCAACTCTTTTATAGGCCCCCTTTAGGTACTGGAAGGTGCTCTAAGGTCTCCCTGGAGCCTTCTCTCCCAGCCTGTCTCCATAGCAGAGGTGCCCCAGCCCTCTGACCATCTCTGTGGCCTCCTCTGGACCTGCTCCAGCACAYCTCTGAAACATGAGTGCGGAAACAGGTAACCAAAAGAATTAGTGGCAAAGAGAAACACTGAAAACACACAGCTAGTGATTTGAYGTCTACATTTTCGTCCTTCAAATCAGCATCCTAAGTGGGGGTGGAGTGGCAGTTTCCAAAGACGTTGAGTCAGTGTTGCGATGTCCTGGACTGCTCAGGAAGGACTGGTTCGGGTCCAGCCAGGAATGACAACAGGATGCCAGGAATACATTTTGTTACTTTTTTCTTTTTCCTGTGCTGGAATACTGTTCTTCAATTCTAAAAAATAATTCCATGTCGCTGGTGCAAAAATTAAGAGGCAGAAATTGCGAGAAGGATGCTGATAACATCATGTGCTCCAAAGATATCTTAATGAACTGAGCAGATTCTGTGCTTGGCCTGTGACTTTTTGTACTTCACTGCAAGAGGTGTAATTTAATATATTCCTGGAGAACTTGTGTAGAAAATGCAAATATTGTGCTTCTGCAAATGCTTCTGAAAATCAGGCTAAACATGCATGTTATAACTTAAAGAAATAAATGATGTTACAAGAGCAATATTAAGATTTGGAAGAAGATTATTTTTTTTTCCCTGTGGGCAAATTATTCCATAGTTGCCCACTGCAGAGTTTTTGAATCTTCCCTGGGAAACAACACATATTTGATTACCAAGAACAACAGGATTTTTCACTAAGTAATTCTTAGTTCTTGCAGAAGAGCTCCAGTGTCATCTTGGAATAATGCTCTGACTTGTCAGTCATGTCTAGGAATTACATGCTATGAATAAATGTGTGATATATCCAAGTAGGTGATAAAACTATGTTGAAATGTGTTATTTAATATTTATTATGGTTATTAATCTTCAGAGGCCTGTTACATCATTCTGCTTTACATCTAGTTAGACTGAATTCAGTAAGCTCAAGGCTTAAATTTGGGAGCACAGGGGTATAAGCATGGACAGGGTGTGTGGTACCTTTTCTACATTCCATTTTGATAAATTATCGCATACTTCATAAGAGTACATATTATATATAAATCCATCTAAGTCATCAGTACTTAACTGTTTTAATAAGCCATTTCCTATCACCAACGGTGAAAACACAAGAATGAGAAATAAATRTAGTGCTTTGCAGTATTTGTCACTCATTTGGTCTGTTCCTTTAAATGAAGTTTTAGTATTGTATGCCTGGTAGAAATATTTCTTTGATGACTTGTTAATAATGCTTTCCTTTTTCCCAGCTGGATTCTGTCCTGCAGTAATATTAACAGCTGCAAGATGTTTCAGTGCAGAGTGTAGTGAAGAACAAAAACGGAGACAGTATTGGGAAAGTTTCAGAATAAAGGCTCAGGATGGACTAATTGCAACTTATTTTTCCTGCTTTGTCCAGTTGCTCTCAACTCCTCTTTTTCTTGTAAAATGAGTCTTTTTTGATCTCCCAACCTGTGTTTATTTTCTGCATTCACGCATTTAAATCTTGGGCCTTTAATGTGAGCGTGTAGTGCTCAAGCTGCTTGTATCAGCTATGGTTTCTGAATATATTTAGGAAGACTTTTAAAATTGTACATGGCAATTGGAAGGCCAGACAAACATTTTAAAACCAATACTGCGATTGTGTCTTAGCATGATGTAAGTGAAAAACATGTATTTTAGATGGCAGCTGTGGAATTTGCTTTCTCTTTTAGCAGATTTGTTGCAACTGGCAAATAGTACAGCAGCATGCAAAGTAAGTGTTCTCTCTACTCATTCTGCTTGCTGACACTCATGGGTGTTTGTTTCCTTTTAGATGSAGTTTCCACATCTGCTTACTCATCACCAGCCAAAAGTTTGGGAGACCCTGGAATAACTCCACTGTCTCCATCACACATTGTGGTAAGAAATGCACTCTTAACATATACTGCATATTGACATGACATGCTCCTGCCTGTTTAGTGGGACATAATTTCTTTGGAAAGTTGTCATTTCCTCACACGGTGATCCCCTTTATGCTATCCATAGTACTAAGTGAAATTTTGGTCACACTGRGGTTGATGACAGAGCTCTCATTCATTTCATTGGGGTCCAGGTTTTGCTGTGTTTCACTTGCTGGACTCACAGAATTTCTCCTGCACATTTTTATATCAAACTTTATGATACTCAGGGTTCCCAAGGTCTGTCCCTGTCTTTATTACTRATTTGTTTAGGCAGCCCCTGAAAAATCTCCTTTGGTTCAGAAAAAGGAAGGATATATATGGTACTCAGCAGTAAAATCCAGATTCCCAGAGAAAAGAATCTGAGAGAGAAGCTCAAAATAGAACTAAGTGGTTTCATTTCTTAAGGAAAATAACCACTTCTGTAAGCTTTTAGAAGCAAGACAATATCCCATAGGTAGTGTGTTTTAATCTCTTGTACATCATGCTGATTTTGTTGATAAACTCCTATTAAAACTGACTCCCACCTGTTGTTAAGATGATCTGTATGATTTGTAACACAGCACATGCACAGTGAATTTCATGATACTGCACGGGTTCGTGTTCAGAACACATTTTACCTTTGTCAGACTTCTGCCTTAGCTTTCTAATTCAAGTTCAGAGTTGTGCAAAAACCCATCTTCAGGACTTCCAGTGCTCTCCCTCATAATTTTTTTGCTTTTATTCCCTTCTTTCCCATATTCTCTTGGAATTTCCCTTTTACTTCTGTCATATTGATGAATTTATGTCCTATTTCAGTTAGATTTGCTCCTGAAACTCTTTGAGGAAGACATTGTCCTAGTTGAAAAGCTTTATTAGGAGAATCCAAACAAATCTTTCATGATTTGAGAACAAAGCTTACCACTCTTGTTTCTCCATTTCAAGTAGCAGGCCTGTGGGATGATCTTGGAAAATGGGGGCACAATAGAAATGTGCTGGAAGTGGGAGGCATGGAGATAAGAGAGAGATGTGAGGAATATGGTGGAACACTACTCGTGGAGTGAGACCATTTGGCAGTTCCTCTGTAAAAGATAACAACAGTTCAAAGTGTTCCTGGCAGTCCAGGCTGAGCAGTGGTGGTGGATGCAGACATGACCTGTAAAGGAGGAGGGTGACAGGCCTGTCCCATGGAGACTCTGCTGAAATGGTGTGTGTGAAGGTAAAAGGCAGGGAAGAGGATTCAAATTCACCATAAGCAGCTGAACAGCTTCCCACATTCTAGCACAGGCAGGAGGAAAGATTGCATGTAGTGCTGGCAATATAAGTGTTACGTAAATTCTTCATAAATAAATAATTACCATGGGGTACAGCTTATTGCTGTATTTCGGGTTGTTTTGTCTCCATTGTGTTTGAATGGTAATAGTATCTCATGTTCAAGGTTATGACATAGTTAGCTCCTAAAACTACCAAATAAGTCCCAAATAGACCACATTGATAGACATATGCTTCAGTTGATCAGTTTAAGGGAAAAAACCAAACCCCAGCCCCAAGCCCATAAGTTTTAATAATACAGGACAAGAAGTATTCCAAAAATGTGTATGAAGGAAACTTGGATTAGGAGGTTATGTATAAAAGGCTCTAGCAAATATGCTGAGTCATATATTGAATTTCGATTTCCATTGGAATGTGCAGCTTTCTGGTCAAAAAGGCAACTTTAGGGAAGTCCTTTCTTTCACTGAAGAGATACGCAGGTCTTGCAGAGCAAAACTACTGACAGGTTACAATTATTCCGATCAGTGACTCAGTCTCTATTTTGCTTCTGCTGTTTAACAGAAGGATTCTGATGCAGAGGATGCTGTAGAACAGTTATTTCTTGTTGTTGTGGCTATTGATTTTGGCACAACATCCAGTGGCTACGCCTACAGCTTCACCAAGGAGCCAGAATGTATTCATGTAATGAGGTAAGGGCTGCAATGCAGCATTTAGTTTGTCATTGTGGTAACATGGGTTGCCTGCAGTAGCCACAGGTATTTTCTACAGGAGCCTGAAGTGTCTAGATTTGTCTAACATTGCCACAGTGTGCATATTTCTCATGGTTATGACTTTTTGTTGAATCTTATTATATTCTAATTTGCTTTAGTAGTCAGTGGGAACATGTCCTGACCTCTCTTATTTTGCAGAGTTTACAAGATGACACGAGTGAAAGGAGGAATGAGTAAGCATTTAGAATTGTTCAGGGAGCAGAGTTAATGATTAAGTCAGGGTGCCCTTATCTCAGAGACTGATTTTCTAAGGGTCATGGCATTTCCCAGGAGCTGCCCATCCCCTGGAATTGCACTTGTGTGTGGGTGGGTGTACACCACTTGGTTACTTGCTCTGGCAGTTCGTTTGGCTGATTTAAGCTTTGAAGCATTAAATATTAATCAAATCTATCATAATGATCCATTGATATTGGGAAATAAGCAATCAAAAGCCATGAATGTGAAAATGAAGGTTTTGATGTGAAATCTGTTCTATGTGTTTAAGGGACAGGCTGTAGATGCTGTGATGTAGGGGTTTTTTATATTTTTATTTCTTTATTAAATCAGGACAATATAAATCTATGCAATCACAATTGCAAAAACTGTTATGGCAGCTACCTGAAAGGTATGCCCTACAGACCATTGTTGCAGTATTCTACAGTTGTTTTTAACATTCTTTGTATAACTGAAAATGTTATTAAAATATATTTAAAATTACTTTACTGTAACAAGACCAAGATATAGATAATTTTAGACATAAAGTATATACGAAAAGCTCAGCCACAGAGATTCTTCTAAACAATGCTGCTGTTACAGAGTAGGTACTGTACTGCAATGCTGAGAACAAAAGGTCAGAAAGCCCCATTTGCTGCAGTCCAGTGTGATATACTGCAATTGTTCTAAGCAAAGGTGGTAGTAAATGCAGCTCCCTAAATCTCAGCAGACAGCATTGATTGTGCAGTCTGCCTCATGGTTGGTTTGTGCATGGTTGCAAAGTATTGGGAAGATCTAATGCAGCTGAGGGGCTTGAAATACTGTCTGAAGGGAGGTAAATTCAGAAATGGTATTATGCCATCCAGTTGCAAAGGTATCTACCATTTGCAGTATGGACAAGTAATGCTTTCCAGGTCTTTTATGCATTTCAGCCATCTCTTGTTTTCTGAGCAGCACAGAAGGGGAATGAGGCTGGAAGTTAAAGGACAGGTTGGTTGTTGCTGTCTCAGACAGGTCTCGGGGTTGTCAAGCTGGAACCCGTGTTTATCAATTCCTATTCTCTTTTAGCAGTAAGTAATTAATTAAAGTTTTTAAAGAAGCTGGGTGTAATGAGGGAAAACATCTCTGAAGCTTGACCTGAGCAAGCCTAAAYTGTACTTAAAACAACTCTGTGGTGTTCCTATAATGTCTGGAAATTTTGCTGTGTGAAATCACTGCTGTTTCTAGGGAAGTCCTTTAAGTGCTTTGGATTCAAGTTTTATCTTAGGACCTGATTTTGCCATTGGGTTCACATTACAGATTAGATTCTCCTTCCATGGAGAAATCTCTTCTCCTTACTGGGCTTCCTGCTGTCAGTCACTGAGACATTGAAATCTAAGTGCTGTGTGCTGAGAGTATATTCTGAAGCTTAATTGACATTTTGCTACATGTGGTTCAAAACATGGTATTTTCTTTGTTATGCAGTAATGGCATCATGACTGTGATTCCAGACCTTATTATATGATATGTTGAAGAAAATTAAATAAATTGCTTCATGTGTGTCCAACCAGAAGGGAGGAACATTTTTTTGGTGGGAGGGGGGAATGTATATATATTTCCAACAGATATTTTGAACAATTGGAAATATTTTAATACCAAAAATTATTTTAATTTTTTAAAAAAACAATATTGCTGGCTGGGAATGATTTTGGTGAGATATAACTGAAACTGACTTATCAAATAATATATGTAATATTTTTATATATACTTATATATATATATGCACACTCATCAAATACTAAAATTCAAATAAAAGAATGGTATATTTATTAAAATGAGTCTTCAGTAGTTCAGAAGGTATTAAGGGGCTCCTACTCTGTATATAACGAGGCTTACATGTAGGATAACTTACAAATATTTCAGCAGAGTAAATGTAACTTCCCGCCGGCACTCGAGAATGTTTACACTAAAATAAAGCATACCAGTGATGCATGGTCCTCTCTACTTCCTAACATTTTTTCCACCTTCCCTCCTTAGTGTTGATCCTTTCCAGATACTTAGATTTCTGACTGCCTTTTAACAAAGCTGCTTTTCTCTAAATGTCTCAGTGAAGGGTAAGATGGGTTTATTTAGAAGGTCTTGCTTTGGAAAAGAGTGAACACACGGGGCCGTAATGAATGTTTGCTGCTGTAGAGTGAGCTAATAACATCTCATTTGGAGGGAATACATGAGCTATTAGACAGTTTTGAAAAACTCCTACTGATTTATGTGCACTTACATGAAGTTACAGATGTTTTGGGTACTGGCTAAATAGCAGCAAACTGAATGTGAGTATTTCACAAATGGAGAAGACTAAATGGAAAAATAAATGCATGTGGCTATGAAACAAATCGCAGTCTGTCTTTGGAAGGAGGGAGAATGTGGTCTCTTTTCAGTGTAGCTTCAACCTTGAGGTTTTTCTTCTCCTTCTCATCCCTGTTTGATTTTAATTACCAGGAGACACACGCTTGCCCTTCTTCTGCATGCACAGTGCTAGTGGTGTTCAGCTGTGTTTTGATGACCCCACTGTTTCATTTCCTTGACTGTGGTGCCTCAGCTCTGGATCAAATTCTCATCACTCTGCACAAATCACTCTTTGGTTTGTCTTAGCCAGAATGAAGTGTAAGGAAGGGCATTTCTCTAACCTTATTATAAGCTCATGATCCTTTCCTCACTGACTCTCGTGTCTATTTTCACTTCTAGTATACAGTTAGATGCTCTGTGGCTATAAACAGGCCTGTGCTGTTCATATCCCTGTTGAGACACTCCACTTTAGATCAGCCTAGGAACTCATATGTCTGCATTTGCAAGAAATCTACCTTCGTTCTGTTTGAATAGTTTTTTAAACTGTGATTCAGCTCTGTGAAAACATCCCCCACATGCATTTAGAGCAATTCTGGCTTATATAGATTCATGCTTTTGATAGGCATTTCCTTTTTCTTTTTATTTTTCCTAAGAGCATTATTACCATTATTTTGCCTGTATTGGTACCATGAAAGAAAACTGCAAATGAAGGTGTTGCAGTCCTATCCCTACTGATAATCTCTCAAATCCTCCCCTAACTGGAGAGAGGCCAGGGCTCCACCTGGGAAGGGTGTTGGAGCCAGGAGTTATCATTCCCATGCTTTTGCATCTGCTTCTCTCTGAAACAATACCACGCGGGAATATTTTTGAATCTCTGATTGGAAATGGTAAAGTCATGCTTCCCCTCGTTTTTATTACTGTCCTTTCTGTGACTGAGCAGTAATACAAGCTGAGGGCTTTAGAACGTGCTGAGCAATTAGCGTGTCCAGTTTCCATCGGAATCTCATCGGGAAGTGAACATCCCGTTCTCCAGGTGGCTTTGAAACTTTCATCCCGCCCGCAGCACTGAACATAAATTTGTCTTCGTTTAAACTGCACCTTAAGTGTGCTTATTCCGGAAAGAGAAAATGTGCCTGGCCGTAATGAAAGACAAAGAAGTATTGTTATTAGCCCCAGCCTATTTATGGCATTTCCCACCAGTGACTCAGAATGAATCATTAATGATTCCAGGCAAAAACGATATCAGTCTGTCTCCTCTCTGCCTGCAGCGGCTGTGTGGGATTGAACAATCTGGTGAAATAGCAGTGTTTTCTGCTCATGAGCTGTGAGAGCCCAGCTTCTTTCACATTCCAACCATATGCTTGCTGTAACACCTACTCAAGGATTTTGGAGCTGACCAAGTGCATTTCTAGCAGCAGGTTAGAAGAAACGACCTGGAGCAGGGCCCTTGCCAGCTGATCATAGCTCAGGGGCTGAGCAGCGGAACTAGGGAGGTTTAGGAAAGTTTTTTCCGAGTGGGTGAATGTGGAAATCATTCCCACTCCTCATCATGCTGTTTCTACTTTCAGAGCGGTGGAATTGTCCTCTGCTCTGAAGGAAGTTCAGACATGTTATTCTCTGCTGATTGTGCAAAAAAGAGCAGATTTTGCTCTGTTTGATCCAGTTGAATGGTCTGAAGGGTTCCCAGCACTTCATAAGATCCCATTCCTTGTTACTTTGCCAAGTACCAACCCATTAGATTGCCATGTTCCGTGTCAGCTTTCTGCCTCRGTCTGGAGGCCAGTTAATTTTCAGTGGATTCAACTGTTTCTGAGAGTGAAATGGGAATTATTTTTTCTACATAATCTTCCTGTGTCACATAAACAACTTCCACAGAGCAAGGCAGCCTTTTTGTGCCTCAGAATGAGGGCTTTGGCAGGAGTCTATTCTGAAAGTGCGTTCTGCTATCTTTAGAAAGAAGCAATCGACGTGTAGTTTAATAATGAATGCAGTTGCCTGTGTGATCTTAACTTGGCTCCTGTTTGAGCTGTGTTATGATTATGTCTGAGAGCATAAACAGATTTTCCGCTGATGCCTTTTTAAGAAAATGTTTTCTGGTAAATGTTTGTTTCTCATACTGAAAGTACTTGTGTGTGGTGAGGGGAGGAACAGTAATGTGAGTTTCTTGTTCTTCATTCTGCTTGCCTTTTTTTTGTGATGGAGAACTGAGCAGACTGGAATGCTCACAGCTGTTTCTAGTACAACTTTCTACCGTCTGACCTTGTTGTCCTGCCATGCCCCGCTTCATTTCCTGCTGCTGGGTGTTCCCATATTCAATGTTCTTATTTATTTCCTTATTTATTTCCTTATCCATTCTGTAAAACAAGCTTTGGGTTGCTTTTGCCTTAAGACTTTCGTGGGTATCCTCCAAAGATACTTTCACAATCTCGATAAGATGGGATAGTTTTATTCACCACCAGTGACAGAAATATTTTGATGCCTTTAAGATACTTGAGGTTTGGGGGAGTCTGCTTCATTTTTGACAGATTAAAACTTGTACAGCATTTTGGGCATCTAAAACACAAAATCCATCAACTTAGGTGAGTAGAAAGTGCAATGCAGAGAGCTCAACATCTGCAGGGCGTGTATGTCTTCAGAGTTTCAGGTGTCTAGGAAAYGAGGCACATGGGCAGATGTTGGTTGAACTGCCTTGTCTTGTTCCAGAGAGTGTTCTGGGACAGAAATGGGGATTTAATCAACTTCTCCACAGTGGTGTGCAAATGACTTAAGCAGGGCCCTAATTCAAAATGGGACAAATATCCCATACAAGTAACCATTCATGAGGTCTGAACCACGATTGGAAAGGCCATATTTGGGTTTTTATTAGTATATAATTGCTTGATTTTTTTTTGGATAATTGCTTGATTTTTTTTTTTCCCTGTACAATATTTATTACATATGTTTGCTTAGGTAGAAATTGTGAGTACAAAACTGTTTCCTTGTTACTTGTGTATGGCTTTTTTCAGGGAATCTGTATTCTTATCTGAGTGTGATTACGTCCTTAAGAATTACGCACTAACCACAAAAACGTATTGAATTATGTGAAATGAAAATTGCAGTCCTTTTTCTTAGGTGGGAATAAAACCACTTGATTTTGGTATCAAAAGGTTTGAAATCAGTGTCTTTGGAGGGAAAAGCAATCTGTGCCATTTGCCACCACATTGTTTTTTCTCGTGATACACTTGATTTTTTTCTGCTGCTTTAAACTTGAGCATCACTCACTGAAGCTGTTTCACTTTTTGGTTAGACGATGGGAAGGTGGAGATCCAGGTGTATCCAATCAGAAGACACCAACCACCATCCTCCTAACACCAGAGAGAAAGTTCCATAGCTTTGGCTATGCAGCAAGAGATTTCTACCATGACTTGGATCCCACTGAATCAAAGCACTGGTTGTATTTTGAAAAGTTTAAGATGAAGCTCCACACCACTGGTGTAAGTAATAACCAAGCTGGGTTTGCTACTCAGATTTTTTTCCTCTGAACAGTTCTAGATTTTTGCCTGAAGATTGTCAACTAGAGGTGAAGCATCTCTATTTCTAAGTTTAGAGAGTGAATTAAGTAAATTAAACTCTTCATTTACCATTATGATTCATGTTGTGTCTTGCTGCATTTGACAACTGTATCTTGCCAGCCTTGTTTGTACATCTTAGAGATTCAGTATCTGCTTTGCTTAGGTCTTCATGTCCTGATTTTCCTGGGTGAAATTCATAGCTGTCTGGGGAGTCTGCATGAGGTTGGTTTGTCCAATAAATCAAGTCAGCAGAAATGGAATGCAATATCCATACTGAGCCCCAGTGCAGCGGAGCAAATTCACCCAGAATTCATTGCCAGAACAGCAAGTGCAAATCAGGCTGCTAATTTGACATTATTCCTACTGATTATATTTTTGTCTTTAATCCATTCTAGAGTTTTGGGAATTGGCCAGTACTTTCTGTATTGAGGTGTTTTCTGGTTTCATAGGTTGGTGGGAAGCCAAAACCCCATGCTTTTAACTCTTAGCTTGGATTAAATATCTTGCATGTGCAGCTTTGATGCAGTTATTTACAGATAGATCTAGATCTRTTGCAATTATTTAATATTTAGTCCATATTTCTTTCTCTGCCTGCAGTTATCTGTAGGCATGGTAAGTGTTTAAAAACAAAGTCTAAAATAAGCAGCAAAATGTAATGCTCCAGGAAATTCAAGTGATGAGTTAAATCCTCTTCAGAACAGTTTTGTCACTTTTTCCTAACCAGGTGAATAATGAAGAGTTCCCTGCCCTCAAGCAGTGGGAATTAATTTGATGTTTGCCTTTTTCTTTTAATAACTTCCAGTTATTTTCTTTCATGCAGAATCTTACCATGGAGACAGACCTGACAGCTGCGAATGGCAAAAAAGTCAAAGCACTTGAGATATTTGCTTATGCTCTGCAATTCTTTAAGGAACAGGCATTAAAGGTGGGTAATGCTTCTTTATCAAAATTTTCTGTATTTATAACAAATATAAATATGAGCTTAATATTTTTAGCCTTGCCAAGCTTTGACCTAAGTAGTAGTTGATGTAAACAAASCAAGGCAGGTGTAGAAACTCTGGGCAGGCTCTGGAGTCTAGAGAGGTCACAATAGCCTGAAGTAATTTCCCCTTGCACAGGTCAAGTTTGATTCACTAATAACATCACTGTGATGAAGAGTTCTGAATATCTTTTAACTGGCTTAGGTATTTTCCACTGTATTTTTAATGGAAAAAAGGTTGATTTGACAAGAAAATTTAAAAGCATATTCTTTTCCATTTCTGATTGGAAATGTTGCAGTGCTTATTTCTTGCAATATTCTTCTTGGATCGCAAGATTGTTTTTCTTATTCTCCAATGAAATACATGTCCCCAGTAAACAGGTTTTGTGCTTTTAAATCTCATGTAAACAGTCAATTGTGAGTTAAGTAAACACTGGCTTCCAATGTGCCACTAATAATGTCAATGTGAGCAGAGCGATTCCTGGGTCAAATCAGAGTATTCATCCAAGAAAGTGTTGTTTAAAATAGCCTTGTGGTTAAAAGCTAACCTACTTTTTTGAATGGGTTTAATTTATTTTCTCTGAGATGTCAGGCTGTTCCTTATGGCTGCAGAGAAACAACCCTACCACTACAACTCAAACGCCTCAGCTTGTCAAAGACATTTTTAACTGTATTTTGGGGTTGATTGTGGAGTCACAGGCTTGAACCTGTGCATAGAATGGGGAAATTCTTAGCAAATGTGAATGCTGTTGGATACAGTGCCATATATTTGCTGTGCTGCCTGTTCAGGGCTACATCCTTTCCTGATGTTAATAACTAAATCCCTGGCATTTGTGAGTGAATCCTGGAACTAATTAGACAAGCCATGTAAGTGAGCTGTTGGTTTGGACTGTAATGTGTCTGTTCCTGGTGCCCTGTGCACTATAAAGGTACTACTTTTCCAGCATGGATTTTTGAACTGCAGCATAGCTAAATAAACACAACACCTTGGCTCAGCACATGCAGAAACATTTTTTTACATTCTAAAGGGCCTGTTGTCCACCTTTCTGAACCTTTCTGTGTTTGGATGGAGATTTAGATAGGACATATGGTAATGACATTTTACTTGGAACCTTGCCCAAAACATGTCAGGATATCACCTAATTTGCAAATGCAGTACAGACTTTCCTCTTTTTTAAGGGAAAAAAAAAAAGGACAATAAAAGTACTAAACTAGTCTTGAATGTTTGCTTAAAGCAAAATTTTGAAGGACCAATCAGTCATATTTTTAAAGGGGTTAACTGTAACTTCCCCTTGTTAACTGCGTTGTAAAAATTTGATTTAAAGGTAAGTGGTGCATAAAGAAGTCATTGAAAAATCCAGATTGTAAAACACAATGTTCATCAGTGATACCTCAAATCTTTTTCTGTGTATTAATCAAGATGTAAGTGTGAATTCTTCAAGCTAACAGCAAATCCCACACTGTGGCTAAGAATGTACATAAATGTGCTGTAATATTCTCTAAATTGCTGCTTTTGCAAAAACCAACTTTTCTACTTTATGTTGAGCAGTAAACTTTTCTATAGGCCTCCTTGAGAAAGCTTCAACCTTAATCCCACCTTTTGGCACAGTGAAGCATTCTTGGCAGGTTAGAAGTAATTCTGATTTGTAGCATAGATATAACAGGAAAAAAATTGAAAAGAGAGTTACTGTTACTAGATCCAGCAGAATATAATGGGTTTTTGTAAAGTGGACACCCATCATTTTGCATTCACCTCTATTTTGCTTTTTTTTTAGGAGCTCAGTGACCAAGGAGGCTCAGACTTTGAAAACACTGAAGTAAGATGGGTCATTACAGTGCCTGCTATTTGGAAGCAGCCTGCAAAGCAGTTCATGAGACAAGCTGCCTACAAGGTAATATTACAGGCTGAATGTAGGAATGCCCCTTTAAAGCCCTAGATAAAGGCTGAATGCTAAACTGTATTTGGGGCAATTTTCTCGAGTATAAGCTGTATAAATACAGTCTAGAAACATAAAAAGAGGAGTTAACTCTACCAAGCAGTAGCTGTAATATAAGTATTCACCTCTTAAATGGCTTTTTCTTTCTATTTACTTTTATATATCGGTGTCCCTCACTGCAGAGTCTGATATTTTAGTCATCTTGGACAATGTATTCCTGCTGAATTCAGTGCACATGGAACAGATGCAGTTTTGAGACCCAAGGGAAAGTTGAGTTTAAAATACTGGACACAGTTTTGTTTTGTTACTTTCTTTAGGTCATCAGACTTTTAAAGCTTAAAAAAAAAAAAAAGGAGGGAAAGCAAAGAGCCTCCTTGGTGGGACTTTTTTTCCAGTTCCCGTTTTCCCACAGTAGGAATGAAAGGACTGTGAACCGGATAGTCTGGGTATAAAATTAAATTCAAATGTTATTTTCACCAGTAAGAGGTTTATCTGCATTTAACTCTTTCCCCCCAACCACCCCCCAAATATATGCACTTTCCATATGCATGTCCTTTATTTCAAATTCGGTTTGTGTCTCTAGTACATGAGATGTACACATTCTTCTTTTCATCAGGATATTCATTTTCAGTTTGGGTTTGTTTTATTTGAATTTTTGGTCAGAGACTTGCGTAACCCGTTGGCAGCAGCTATGCAATGCAGTTTGTAAAATATCTCCTCGTTCATGAGTAATTTGCAGAGTGCTCCTGGGAAGCACCCAGATTTTTCTGACTCTGTTTCTAACTATCTCTAATGTTGAGCAACGTTTTTCTTAACAGTCTGTATTGTGGGATTGCTAATGCTAGTGCCAGAAGCAAAACACTCTTAAAGTTCTGATGGAAGGACACGGTTGTAGGTAAATCTGAAACACTAGAGACCCATTCATTCTCTTTGTATATTGTTGTCTGCCTGCTGTCTGTGTGCATGTGTGCTCGTGAAGTGGGAGCTGTGTAAGGAGCAGGGCAGGGTGAAGGTAGATCTCTTGGCATTTCTCATTTGTGGCACAATGGAATGTTGTTGATTAGTGTCTGTGTCTGTGGTTGTGTCTGTGATTGTGTACTTTTATGGGCAAGCTTGATGAACAGCAAGGACTGACAAGGCTTTTAACTCGGGGTGTGTGATCAACTGCAGGAAAATGTGAGTTTAGGGAAATAATTCATGTTAACTTGACACACAGTTGATTTTTTCCAAAGTAGTGGGGATGAAGAAACAAGTGCAGAAAACTGAGAATTCTGAATTGCCATTCAGTCTTTCAGATTCCCGTTGCTGGATCCAAACGTTCCTCAAACTACAGCTGGATCAGAAGTTGCAGCTGTTGTTGCTAGCTATTGGAATATGCAAGCATCTTGAAAACGAGGGACTTGGTGTAGAGAGAAGTGTGAAAAGGCAGTGGTAGAAACCTTGTAACTGGAAGGACACTGAAGGACAACCACTAGTCTGAGCAGAGAGTTAACTTGCAGAAAATGGTGATGAGCTGTGAAAATCTGCTGAGCAATCTGTGTCGAGTGAGATAGCTCCAGGAGAAGTAAAGTACTAACAGCTTCAGTCACTGGTTCACAGTGCAAAGCCCAGCCTTTCTGGAATGGTTGAGTAGTTGTCTAGGCAAAGCTAATGGAATTAATAACGTAAGAAGTGTTGGAAATCTGCTTCAGCTCTCAACATCCATCAGCTTTTGTGCAGCCTACGACCCCAGTGCACCTCTGACATCCCCTCATCTCTGTTTTGCCTTAAACAAGACATTGCTAACTTGCAACTCCTGATCTGCCCAAGGGCTCCTGCATTGTCCCCTCCCAGCTGCTGTGCTGCTTTCTCATGGAATGAGTAATTGGGGTGTTCCTTCAGCTCGCAGCTCTTCCTCTCTCTTGCCATCCAGCCTATCAAAATCCTGCTAATTCCGTCTGCATGACAGCTTTTCCTGTCTTTGCACACTGCTGAGCTTTCATCCAAGCTGTCAGTGATTTTGCATCTTAGTTCCTGCAACATCATTTCCTTGGCTTCAGCAGCTGTAATCTGGCCTGGCGTGTATCTCTTTGGAATATTGCCACTAAGGGGTTTTGTAGCCTCACATTTGACAGGGGATCAACCCACATTTGACTCCATCTGTGCCATCTCAGACATAAGCTGCATGTCCTGGACATGAACATCTGTATTGCTTACTCATTTTCCCCTTCTGAAACCCTTTCTAAAGTGCTGGGCTTTTTCATGCCTACAAAAACTTGACTGTGATTAACCTACTTATATGGGAAAACTACTCCTCATTGCTTCTTGCTGTTACTCTGCCTGCCCTATCTGTATTCATCTATTGTGCTTTTTGTATCCTTAACTATTTTTATACCTCAATTATTACCTCTTTGAAGCAGGTATTTGTTTATTCTCATTTATCTTGCTCTCTGGGGCCTTCTGAGGGACTAAGTCTTACGGGATGTAGAGAGTTGCATGTCTTTACAGATTACTTTGCTGAATCAAAATTGCTTTATTCCTGAAAAACAGCTCACAGGCACTTCTTCCTGTCCCTCATGCTCAATTCCTATGTCTGCAGAGATGGTTCTAAAGCTGTGTGACGCTTGTTGAGGTCTGGTCACAACTGGAGAGAGCTCTGTGGCAAGAGCAGAGTGTCAGCTCTGTAGGACCCACTTAGCCTTAAGTTTTCTTTCCYAAAACATGCCTCCTGGGATTAGCGTGCATTGCATCAGTGTTCATTACATCCTGAGTAATGACTTTTAGGATTCTTAGTCACATTTGCCATTGTCCCCACCAGTAAAATATAAGGCATCATAAATAGCATTAACTTCTCTTGTTTCTGTGTCCCAGTTTTTCTGCTTCACATTTTTTGGGCAGAGTAAGTGCAGAGCAGAACCTGCAGGCTGAAATTCCTTGAACATGGTAGCAGGAATAGAGTCTTAAGGAAGAGTTTGGAGTGTGACAGGAGTATGTGAATGCAGAAGCTGTAAGATAAGAAAGTAAAACATGGCATAACAAATGCACTCAGGGCAGAGCGAAGGAAAGGGAAGGATGGTGCATTTTCATAAGCTTGCCCAAAATACTCTGTGGGCTTTCAAACATCAGTCATCTGATCTGCTTTGAGATACTGAGGGTTCTTTTCTCTTTAATGTGAACTGTTGAATTTTGAAATTGAGTTCTAGAGCACTGAAGTCGATTTATCTTTCAGTTACAAACAGCAAATAAAATCATTTGCATGGTAAGCTTGTATAAACAAAAAGAGAGGCAGCCTAGGTTATAGCATTAAGCATGTGAGCCAAAAATTCCAGAGGCTTTATTTAACCAGCTCCTATGCTGAATATTTATTGTTTTCACATCAGTTTTGTCATGGAATGTGCACGATGAGAATTACTTAACACRTTGTGTTCTGGGTTCACATGACATTACATTGATCAGTACTGGCTTACTCTGGAGAAACCTTTGGAGAAAAATAAACAAACCTGGTGAAAGAATAATGTGACAGCACATAAAATTCCTTGCTAATAAAAATGTAACGTGAAGTATGTTTGATTTTCAAAAAGATGGCTTGGGAGGCTTAATCAGATTGAAATTTGTGAAGCTAAGCTACACTTATTCCTTCATAAGTCTCTTCTTTGGTACATAAAATGCAACTGAAATTTATTTGTGTAGGGACAGTGGGACAGGCTTCTGCTATAAACTACGTAAAAAGGTGTAAGGAGCACTGGGAAGCTGGTTATTTTTCTGAAACAGTACTTGTTAGTGAGGCAGGTGAGGCAGAAGTGTGTTAATACATCGACCACCCTGATGATTTGTAGCTTCTGGGGGGCTCTTGAGCCTGTGCTTTCACTTCTGTGATGTTGAGATCTTTTTAATGATAAGGATTAAAATGTTTATTGAGTGATGTGTTGGGGAGGATTCTGTGTCTTATAGCTATGTTTAATTAGGAAAGGATAACTAATTGAGGGGGAAGGATTACAGAGTGGGAAATGTGTACTAATGGATCTGTGCTCACATGTTTTAGTTGCTCAGCCAGGTTCACATGAAGACAGAGGCACTTGACAAAGCTATCTGCTAATCCGGTTCTGTATATTTCTATTTGTCCCCTTCTGTGGCACAAGTTGGAATATTTGGAGGTTTTTCTTCTGATAAACAAGAGGTTTTCATAGCATTCTGTGTAYGAGTGAACCTGTGCCTGTCTTAAAAAGTTTTGAAACATGTTTCTTAGATTCTTAGAAATTGCCTAAAAGGGCACTGAAATCAACAGAAATAGCCAAAATATAGGATCTTCATTCTGCCTGGTGAAAGACARTGGTAGATGGGGTTTACCAGCCAAAAAAGAAAATRATGGTTTGAAAGKCTGTGAACTACAATCATTAGGGAGGGATAGAAATCCACAAGTATAAATCAATGTGGACAGGGTTTAAAACTAATGGGTTTGATTGTAATAAGTTCATAGAAAGGACAATAGATTGGTCTAAAAGACATCTTAGATGCCAATATTCAGTTACAGAGAAAAGAAATATGAGCTGAAATTGGAACTGTAGTGAAAAATATTAAGGCAGAAATCAGAAAGCTCAAGGCACAGAATAAGATGCAACTAACAGAAAATAACAAGCATGTAGTTTTCTCAGCAYGTGGTCCTCTCAGTCAGGGCCACTTGTGTCTTTTTAGTAAAATCAGCCTGAGCCATAAGGATCCACAATGAGAATATATYTAAATAAAGGGAGGGAGAGAGCCTGAGACATCAGGAGGAGATTTAAATAGGAAGAGTCAGGTTTTGCTGTTGAGGTAGCTGGTGCATGCCCCGGGTACAAAAAGCATTTCTAGAGTATTATAACATGAAAAATTGAAAAGCTTATGAGAATTTAATGGCTTCATCTTTCTAATGCACGCTACTCATGAAACTTGCAAGTAATGTTCTCCTGCACCTTGGGGGATATAATGTAATGCGGCAAAAAATTCTTGGTAATGCCTCTTGGAGGTGAGCTTTCAGTTACTGCACAAATGTGATCTGTGACAACAATCCCTTGGGAAGGAGCCACAGCAGCATCACCCTGGAGAAATACGGACCAAATGCCACTGTGGTCCCATTTATCTTCAACTTGTCGAAAAACATAAGCTCTACTTTACYATGTTATCATTCAGCAATATGTGACTCAGCTTTAGTAATGCTAATTTGGATTCATTTGTGCTCCCAATACCTGAGAAACTTCTGAAGGAATGAAAGGGCAGAGGCAGAACAAAACAAGCAATTTGGAGATTTTTTTTGTGCAAAGAAAAATATTGGTGATTTCAGAGTCTTGTTCCTTACCTAATAAGGGATCCGAGATTCTTCCCCTTAGAAAATTGTGCCTRTATTTCTGGGATTACTTCTGGGACCAAAATGTGATAGACTGGATCTAGTGTCCTAAGTAGGGTCTGCTGCAATTATTGGTATCCTTTCATGTCTCACAAATACAAGACATCCTTTTCTCTCTCATGATGACCCAGAAAGATTCTGCCTTGCCTGTGTGTAGCAAGAAATTTTCTTTCTTACGAGCAGTTCATAAAAGCTTTTTGAGAAATAGGCACAGGTAAACTGCAGAACCTTCTCCATGAATTGTAAACAAAAGTGCTGCTTCATGGTTGGTAGCCAGTGGTCATCATTCAGATACTTCCTGCCTTATGTTCCACTTTCCTTCCTAAAAGAAAAAAAAATGATATGGTTTTATAAATTTTAAAAAAAATTTAATACAAAATGCAAAAGACATGATAATTGTAGGTTTTATTAATAGAGTTAGTCTACACAGTCCCAAGGAATTCCAAGCTCAGGTTGAAAATAAAAGAATAGAGAATAAAAATAATGTATAAAATATGAAGTATAGAAATGCACAGGTAAAGCAATTTGTACTCTTAGCTGGGTAATAGCAACACCAGAAAAATAAATTGAGGCAGTGTGRCTGTGCTAGCAGAGGCATTTATCTCAATCAGACAGCCTAGCTGTCTATAACAAACTGGTTCATCTAATCAGTGACCACACAAGTGCAGCAGTTCTGGCTGTAGCCAGTGCAACTCCAAAAATTCATTATTTTAAGTATACTGAAAATAAAAGTCRCACTTCATTACGGTTCCAGGTGCCCCATTTATTTTCTTGCTTTTGAAATGAGATAATGCCATAGTTTCTAGACAGCCATTAAGAGGGAGAAGTRTTCCATGTTACTGCTTACCACAGAAATAGCTCTACTGACAGGTGAGTAAGCAGAAATGAAAAATCAAATGGATTCTGCTTTGGTCCTAAGTAGCATGATCAGGCATGTGCATGCTCAGGCAGCCAGGGTGATTCTTCAGAGTCTGAGCACCCCCCATTCCAACAAACTTCAGCAACAGCTCCTTTGAAAACCTYAGTATTGATTTGGATACTCAGAAGTTGATGCATGTTCATTAGTGAGTTGTTTCACAAAATTTGGTCCCATTGACTTGCAAGGTGTTACATGGGAAGCTTGTAGGAGAGCTGAATGAAAAAGCTGGCCTTCAAGTCCATGTCTGCACTTAGTGTTCTCGTACTTTTAGGCATCTCTACAAGCAAATACAGGAAAATTAATTAATTGGGAACTGCATTTCTTTGTCCGACAAGACACTGGACCGAGGCAGAGCTTTTTTTGAGTGCAGGTTGTGTTGGTGTTGTAAACTCAACTTGTGCATCCTTGCTGCATTAAACTAATTGCTTTCCATATGTTGCATCACTTTTTAAAGTGATTCATGGCTGATGTTCAGGATTAAAGGACTGCTTGGGGCTGTTGTGCTCTATATATTTTCAGATTCMAAAAAAAAGTGTGCTGTGAGAAATGTGTCCTTTTGATCCCAAGACACTTAAACAAGAGTTCTAATTACAATCCATACAGAAACTTGAGTACATGAATAACTGCAGGCTTGCAGCAGTGAGTCTGGTACTGCTATCTCACTGTCAGACATGATGGGCTCCCTCTCACTGATACGTGCAAGGATTTGACACAGGAGTCACAAAGACAAGGTATGAGAAAATCTGTAGGTCCTTGGCCTTTGGGAAGGATTCTTTCCTGCAGTTCTGGCTTTCCATTTTAGAGTCATGGAAGCATTAAGTGGAAATGCTGGTTGGACATCATCTAGCCTGACCTTCCGATTCAAGCAGGGTTATTGCCAACACCGGGTCAGCAGTGGCTTTATTTAGTCAAGTTTTAAAAATCTCCAAGCACAGAGATGCCTCTCTGAGCAGCTGTTCTGGTGCTGCATCACCTTCTTAGTAAAAAGGGGGTTTTCTAGTACCCAATTTGAACTCCACAAGCTGCAGTATGTGGCTGTTGCCCCTCATTATGTCTCCTGGCAAGAGTGAGGAAAGTTGTGTTGTGCTATCTTTGGAGCTGCCCTCCAGAGAGCTGCAGGCAACTGTTTGCTCTTCCTTGGCCACCAAGAGTTTCTTCCACCATAAAACTAATTTTAATTATAAATAAAATGCTAATCTAAACCTCTTGCTCCTTTAACATACATGTTCATGCACAACTGTTAAATGAGGAGTAGGATTGCTATCAACTGGAATTAATTTCTCTGTTGTCTGGTGATGTTCATCAAACAAGCTGTATGGGTGCAGATGTGAGGTACCTTATTATCCTCTGTCCTGATCAGCTGCAGTTTAGAGGATTTCACCCAAAAAACCCCTCACGGGAGTTCACAGCTTGTGAGTTCTCCATTGGAAGTGGGAGCAGCAGTAGGTTCGGCCCAGGTGAACTCTGTGGGAAGGCTGTGAATTTTCTGTGGGTTAGGTACTTTGTGCAAGCTTCTGGTATGGGCAAGCCCTGGGAATTCAGAAAGCACTGCCAAGCCTACGCTCGGGTATTCTAAAATTACACGCAGGGAAATATTATTTATAATATTACATATAATAYATATTTTTTATAGATAGATAAAATATATAATATTTATAATATTTAAAATGTATACACAGGGAAATAGTGTATAAATATATAGTGACAGTATCTACTTCCTCATGGCAGAAGGGAAGATGTCTGAGGCCTCAAAAGAGAGGTCTCAGGATAAAACCAAAACCCTAAGGACAGTTTAAAGGCTGATTTTTACATTGGATTTCATCCTTTTATTCTTTTCATGTTATGTCATCACTTGTGWTTGTGCAAAGGAAATACATGAAAACTATTACAGGGTTCTCTTAACTTCCAGTTTTGTGCCCCCTCCATTAGTGGCTTTTCCGTTTTTTGTCTTCCATGTATTACCCTTGTCTGCAAAATGAAGTTAGTACTATTTTACCACAGCCTGAGATTTCATTTGYGCTTTCTCAAGCAGTTTTCTCAGAGAGAGATGAGTGTCTTTGTCCTGTCACTGAGCTGTACAAATGGGGAAGCTGACACTGAGAGAATTCTGCAGCTGTGATAATTATCCACAATGTTCTCACTTGTGAAATGCAAAGTATCAGTGGCACCTGGTTAGACTAGGGCGAAGGACAGCCTATGCCACAAGCCTAATTTTAGCCCAACCAGCAATACTAGTGTGAAAATGTATGCATCTATGTTTGTCTGTTATATATATGCATGTGTGTGTAGCAAATGTTAAGAGAAAGCAAAATGCTCTTGGTTCTGTAAAGCAAAAAGTGCCTCTCTGACATTGTAGATGTCAGATCTTTGCAGGATCAACCACCACCCAAACATTGCCTTGATTGAGGTAAAAAAAAAAAGTTAATATTCAGTTTTCATCTAGGCTCTTAAATCCAGAGGATATATTTTTGAAAGGAGGGGAGCACTCAGCAGCTCTTCCTCCTGGCTTTGGCAAACCCAGCCTCTTTGCTGTGGTCGCTAAGAGGAATCTTTGAAAATCCTGTTTATTTTGTGGCTGTTGAATTAATTTTAAGAATCTGTCTTCGAGGAGATAAGTGGGCAGAGCTAACTGGGCTGTCTAACCTCTCTTCTATTTATCCACGATATTTCTGGTACTTCAGCACTCTTCATCACTCTGAAGTCTAAGGGCAAAGCATCAATGAATGTGATGCTGTAGTGATTCTCAAACATATTTTGTGAAGGCTTCTGAAGGCTGAATATGTAGTAAAAGTGCATGCACTGTGTTTTTCCTGCAGCTTTGTTGTACCCACTCACCCCTGCCAACCCAGCTCCCCCTCTCATGCCTCTTTGGGATAATGCTGGGAGCCTTTTCCCGTGTTGCTCATCTTTGCTGGCATTGCTCTGCCTCCGCAGTTAGATCTCAGTCGTTTATTTGTGACATCCCAGTTTGATGCCATGGAACTGGAGAAAGTGCTAGCTAGTGAAGAAGGAGGAGGATTAGAGGAGCTYACTTACCAAGGCACTAAGTGGATGGTGTTATCACGAATCCCTTAACACAATGAAGTGATTAGTTTAAACAGTGGAAGTTTCAGAAGGCGCTTTATTTCCAGCCGCTGTTTTGTCTTGCCTTGATTCAGTGGCACAATACTTTCTTCATGCACAGTGCTTAACTTGCAATCATGCCTTTCCTATTGTTACTAATTATAATAAATATCATGGAAAATAGAAAAATGTTGATGTTTATTCTCAGCTTCTGTTGTTTTGGCTGAATGATGTTGTCCTGCAGAGCTTCATTTCCTAATGAACCGCATCATCTTTACGGAGCTGTTTCATGGGATCCAACTCTTAAATTTTATCTCTGCCTACAAATGGGGCTTTAGTGGTGGAACAGGTTTAAAAGGTTTTTCCTACCAACCAGAAGAATGGATCATTGCACTCATCTGGTCTGCAGCGTTGCTTCAGAAGTGATTAAAGTAATGCAGTTGGTGAGGGTGACAACCTGGGAAAGAAGAATGGGGACCCAAGGCTGGTGGAGCTGTGGTGTAGCTGTTCCTGCAGCTTCTGCATGTGTAACAAGGGTGGCTCTTTGGCATATGTTTATCTGTTTATTTTATTTATGCTACATTTTTGTAAGTGAAAATACCTTATTAAGTGTGAATGCAGTGCCTATTGCCCTGAAGCAGTACTGAATTAGGTCTTAGATGACTACAAAATACATCAAAGCACTAAATTAGAATTCATCCAATCAGTTTAGTCAGTTTTACAACTCAGTAAAAGAGGTGCACTCCATGTAAGGCATGTTCCTTGTGTTACGAATCAGTGATCAGGCTTTTTTTTTTTCCCTTTAAAAATATATTTGGTGTATCTTTCTGAAAAAAGAAAGAAGGCACTCTAACTGTTGCTTTCAATAATTTGCAAGAATAGGAATAGGAAGCAGGTACCTTGTCAACGATGGTGTATTTCCTAACATTCTACTTCTTTTGAGGTTTCTGTGGTGTGATAAATAAAGCCAGATAGAACACCAGCATTATGCCTGGCTGTGAAGAACTACAGCTAAATGCTGATGATTCTAATCACAGCAGCTTTCAAACATAGGGCATTTTCATCTAGGCCTACCTTAAAAAGTCTCAGACTACATGGAATATTCTACTATAATGCTGTCTTTAAGGTCATATATGTTGCAATATTAAAAAAAATAAAAGTGCTTTGCCTTTTTGTTTTTTGCTGTGTGTTGTGGCATGTGAGGCTGGGTTTTAAAAGCAGCATCTTTTAATCTGTAGTTACGATGATTCTGCATGTGGAACGAGTGAAAACTTAGTTCTCTGGAAGTGCTCAGATTGCTGTACTGAGCTGCAGTCCAGACCTCTATATTTGCTGGTGGTGAGTTAGTCTAACACTTGGCAGCTGGTGCTGTTCAGGGAATCAGGAATGTGGCTGGCTGTGGCTCTCTCCTGGTGACACATCTCTGGCGAGAAAAACAGAGCTGGTGTCCAGGTTGGGAATTCACCTGCGTYTGGATGGTAAAGTTATTTATGCTCCAGTACATGAGAATTTGAAGCACTTTGAGGTTTGTTGTCTATGATGCATCTTGGCAAATGAGCAGCAATGCACTGGCACCAGCACCCAGACCTGTGTTACTGGAGTGAGTGAAAATGTGGGAGTTCTCCTGTCAAAAAGTGAAATCCTAGYCCTCAGGCATATGAGCAAAGTTGAATTTTAGAGTAGTTCTTTTCCTAGTGTTCTTTGCTTCTTCCAGATACATAAACACAGAAATATCCTACAAATAAATTAATGTTTAAGAACTTTTTTGWGCTCAAAGAGTTTTTGTAATTCCATGATGAGTTTTCCACTTTTGTGGAATAAAAACACAAAACACTTTTGTGTTTTTGAGGAAACTGCTGTCTGCTTCCTTCATCCTTCATTAGTGATGACTGGGTTTATGCTGCTAGTGAGTGTTAGGAGAGAAAGAAAATCTCCTTAGCAGGCTAGAGCCAAGACACTGCTCTGTTCTAAAGTCTGCTATAAGCTGCCCTGGGCAAAAGCAAATTGATGCGTCTGTCCCAGCGCCAGAATGATCTACAGAATGTTGGATATTGAGACATTGTTTAGATCTGTCCTGTTCAGGCCTGTGAACTTGTGAATCCCTGTTCTTTATTACAGCAGTACTTGGGCAGYAGTGGGCAAGAAGATGGAGTGAGGCAGACAGAAAGCAGAAAGTGTAAAATACAGCAAATTCCCAAACGTCTACCATTAATAATTTTAACAAATGCATCACTGTTTCTTCGTGTTGACTGCCTGCTGTTTCCACTCCTCTTTCTCTGCATGCTCAATATTTTTCTCCCATCTGTCCCTTGGCTGTAATGATGGGACAGATGTACTGCCTAAGTCTTCATCTTAGAGCTTGTATTAAAACAACCTCATTGCTCCCCAGCAGTATTTATGTGCTCATGGTTCTTTTTCATCTCCCCTCCCCCCTTTCTCTCTGTGCTTTGTATAGATGTATAGGTATATATGTTTAGTAATGTGCTTTCTCTCGTGGTCTAAGTAGAAATACTAKATACACTAGGTATGAAATATTCATTGCTACATATACATATGTATGTACACTTACATATAAGTATGTATGTGTGTGTATGGACATACACATATGTATGTATGTGTACATATAAAAATATGTGTTGGATGCTTTGTACCTTTCACTGTAAAAGATTCTCTGTATGGTCTTTCTATGATGTGAAATAACACATGCTTCATTGCAAGTGGCTGGCCCTTCAAACTCTGTAAGAAAAGCTTTTAAGCAAAAAAACTCAGCATTTTCTTCATGAGATTCTGTTAGGATCAGGAGTGCTTTGAACTGTTAAAAACTGTCATTTCTGTTGGATGTTTTCCTCAGGAGATATTTTGGGTATGTTAAAATCATAGCTAGGGAGAAGAGGTAGCAAGAATAGCATCTGCTGTGCATGGAGGGTCTGAGAACACAGATCTGAGCCCATCCACTGCAGGTCACTGCCTTCCTCTCCTGACTGCAGTGTGAAAAGTTCATGGTACAGCCTGCTGCTGGAGGAGGGGAGGAAGCAAATGTTATTGTTAATGGTTTACTGTTTTCTTTTAGCAGAACCAGCCTTGGGAGTTTGCACTAAAATTCCTCTTAGAACAGAAGATTTTTCAATTGATGAAATCTTCCCCCCCACACCATCTCAAATTAGGAAATACCAGTGCATTCCATGTGTGTGCAACTCAGTTCTTGTCACCTCTGCAAATGCTTGATGTTGTAGCTTTTGGATTTTAATATCCTTAGCAACAAACTATTTTTTCCCTAAAATACAATTTTGCCTTTAGTGCTTAGGTTAGACTGAGACTAAGAATTGATTTGTCTGTGCTGCTGACAAATGCCCGGTTCATGGAGCAGACTGAGCACTCTTGAGTTCATCCSCATTGCTAAATATTACAAAAAACCCACTTGCTGCTCAGATTCAGAGCTCTCACAAAACACGATAATGGATTTAATAKAAATGAAAACTGCAGCAGGGTAGTCAGGAGCTATTTGTTCTCCAAGCCCTTATTGGATAGAGCAAGAAGTGCTGCCCTTCGTGCAAGATCCAGATTAGGCTTTTAGCAAAACTCTCCAAAGGCAAAGACAGTTTGTGTGCAGAGACCATACATTTCTGGAATTCTTAAGCAGATTAGACAAATGTCTGTCAGGGACCCGAGTATTGATTCAGATCTTGAATGTTGCTCTTTCCATTGCAAAAGCTTCCTRTGTAGAAAAGCTCAGCTGGAGATAAGTGATGTTGAAGTGGGCTGGCATGAAACCAGCCCTGCTTGTACCCRCTACATCCAGATGGGTTGCAGGAAAGATTGGGTTTATACTAAGGCACATCTTCATCCCCARTACAGCTCCAGGGCTTTATCTGAGCCTGTGTCTGCCAACATGCTCACATGCATGGCAGGAGAGCCTGGCTTGGACCTGTGCTTGGTTGATACTCTTTTTATACATTTTAGGGTTAGTCTGGCTGCTGTAAATCTCTATTTTCCACAGTTTAAAAGTTTGGTTGCAAACATTCTTTTTGATCTAATATTTTTTCGATGTGTGTTGCCACAGAGATGGCAAGGTTTGGTATTCTGTAGTCTTTGCACAGTAGTTGCCTTCCCAGGCAATTCTGCTAATTTCAAATCATGCTGAGTCCAATGGATGTAACTGAAGCAGAAAGTTTTGCCCTACAGCAACAGAGGATATAAAGTGACCATAATGCCAATCATGGTGTGCTTTTAAAACAATGAGCAACCGTGACTACTTTAACTCCTACTTTCTTATTTTGGAATTTATTTGTTGTTGTTTTGCCTTTTTTTGTGAGGAAGATGCTTTCTGTAAGAATCTGTTTATCTTGTTTATCAGGATGGAGAGGGTAAAATGAGTCAGTAAATGCGAAGGACAATTTTGTGTCTCCAGGTCTCACCCTGGTGTTGCTTTTTAAACCAGCTTTACTTTTAATTTCTGGCTGCAGGTGTCATTTAGGCAGCAATTCCCACAGCTCACAATGTAGCTGTATGAAAGAAGCCAGATTCCAGTCCAGATCTGCAGTCTTTCCATATGGGTCTGCCTTCTTTTGGGGATGCTCTGGAGACACCACAGTGTGTGTGTGTGTGTGTATGAATTGAAGTGAAGACTGGAAGACTGACTGTGGAAGCAGAAAGATCATTTTGTTTTGTTTGCTAGCATCCTTTAGTACTCAGGCACTTAACTGAAAAGTAATAGCAGGTAACCCRAAAGTTGGGCAGAAAGAGTTGAAAGATATTATCTATTATAACAGCATATCATACAGTAGGCAGAAGTACAGGAGAAAACAATTTTTTCAACTGTTCTTTGAATATTTTTCTCTAAGCCAGTTCTGAGAGTGATGTAGTTACATAAGAACTTGTGGCTTTTTGAAAATATCTGTGTCTGAAGGCTGAAAATCCAGAAGGAAAATAGAAAGAATGGCAAATGCTGATTTTATAATGTAGTATTATTTTTAGGCTTGTTCTCATTACATTTTAGGGAACCTGCCCTGTTGTATTTTGTCTCCTTCAATATACTGAGCATTTTGAAGATGGTATAAAAGCGAATGTACTTTKAAGCAATGGATTTTGAAATAGAAAATGTTGGTTGTAAGTCAGAAGATGCATTACTGGCAAAGTGAATTGTATATTCCTATACAGTTAAACAGTGCAGGATCCTCATTTTGGCAAGGACTGTGAATATCTAGGACATAAAGAAAGACGTACTTGAAATATTGTTATGGTGAAGAGAGGCCAAAGGAGGCTGAAAGGAGGCTGGGGCCCCTCTTAGCTGGCAGATTCGCAGGTTAATTGGGAGTTCAGGTTTTAGGCCAATTATTGCAGGTTTCAAACCAATTTTCTTCGTTTCTCCACCTGTCATGTACACGAGTGCTCGGTTAGACACTTAGCATGGTAAGTGCATGCAAACTTCCCTGTTACAGCCTGTGGAGTTGTGCCATRCAGCGTGGGCAGGACGATTCCCAGATCCACACCTTTAGCCGCTGGCAGCAGCTCCTTTGCGGGTTGAACTCCGAGGGGTGACCTGACTGAGCCCCCGAGCCGGGGAGAGCCTTGTGCTGGAGGGGTCTGCTGGGCTGYGGGATTTCCCACCCCGCTTCTCTGATCCGTTCTCTCTCGCAGGCAGGAATGGCATCTCCTGAAAATCCCGAGCAGTTGATCATTGCCCTGGAACCCGAGGCTGCCTCTATCTACTGCCGAAAGCTGCGCCTGCACCAGATGATAGACCTGAGCAGTAGGGCGCCTGTCAATGGCTACAGCCCGAGTGACACTATTGGAACTGGATTTACACAGGGTACTTCTCTTCATTCACTTTCTAGATTCTTGTGCCTAAGTTTGCTGTGTCCGTGAGGGCTGTTTCCTGACCGTTTCTTGTTGTCCTTGTTCTCTGGAAATGTTTCAGGCTGGCATCGTTTTGCTTTTATAAACTGTTTTGCTGCTTGCCAGGCCAGGTTAGACCTTGACCCAATAGACATCACGGAATGGTTTGGGTTGGAAAGGACCTCAAAGATCATCAACCCCCCTGTCATGGGCAGGCACACCTTCCACTAGACCAGGTTGCTCAGAGCCCCGTCCAACCTGGCCTGGAACACTTCCAGGGATGGGGCATCCACAGCTGCTCTGGGCAGCCTGTGCCGGGGCCTCAGCACCCTCACAGGGGAAGAGTTTTCTTCCTAATAATGCATTTGAATTTTAGCATGCAGGTAGCTTCCTTGCCTTGCCTTTATTTGGATGTTGTGGAGGTATTTTAGTGTTTTCACAACACTGTTTTTCTGCCTTAATATAAGTTAGTACTTCATGTTGAATCTTTTTTTTTYCCATTTATTTTTTTGGAAACAACTATGTGTTTGCTTAGCTGCATTATTGAGGCAGTGTTAAATAACTGGGTCTGCAATGACACTGTAAGTCTGAGGTGTTCCCGATTTTTTGGCAGATGCTTTTTGACGTCATCTTTATGAAATGTCATTAATGACTTTCAACACTCAGTGGAACACATGGTACTGGGATATAGAATGAATTTATCTGCTCCTTGAGGAGTGAACTTCTGATTCATTGACCTGGGATCCGTTGCTACTGTCAGTGTTTGAAAATTGAGTTATTATGAGGGACAGAGATCGGACCACAGTGTAAGTCACTTTCCAAAGGATCCTTCATCACCAGAGTCTTTTGAGCTTGGTAGCCTACTGAAACTGGAGGGAAATAGAGGGGGAAAAAAAAGAAAATGACCTGCAGCAGTAAGATTTGATTGCTGCGTAATGTGCACATTTCCCATCTGTGTGAATTGTACCAGTTGCCCTGATACTGATGGTAGTGTGACAGTCTGTCCTAGAAGGAATTTTTCAGAAGAATCAATCTGTATTTTATCACATTTGCTAGGTCAAAACAGCAGAAGCAAATGGAAGATTAAGCTAGTAAAGCTATTCCTGCACTTACCAGAGCATATTTTTTTTTAGCTAGGCAGTCACTACATCATTTTCTCAAATCCATGGTTCTCCTAGCCAGCACTTGTCAGATGTGTTCAGTGTTTGGAGGCCCACGCAGAGTACAGGACACAATCTGTTTCCAGGATAAGTCCCTTCAGGGCCCCTTGGCTTCTGTCCCCCTCATTCGTGTCCTGAACTGTTCCAGTTCCATGTGATTTTACATGAACTCACTTTCAGACAACACAGGGATTTGCCTCTGGGGAAAAAATGAAAGAAAAGAGTTTTATCTGGTTAAGGTTTTGAAGCTGGGCAGAATCTGGCAGATCATGGATTTCTGCTAACAGGCTTTTTCTTGGGTAGGGGTACCACTCTCATTCTTGACTTTGTATGGTAAAAGCTATTGGGGATGAGAAAGGTTTCGTGTCAAAATTAATGAAAACAAAGTTTGGAGTGAATTAATTTGGGGTTGGAATTAAAATTTCATAAAGGCATGGCAGGCACCCAAGACAAGCTGAGAACAGATTAAGGAGAAAAACCCTTTAAATATAAACAGAGAGAAGCACTCCAAGGACCATATTATTGCTGTGAAGTCAAAACAAGAATTTTAGTGTTCATAGTAGCCAGGATAAGCTTGCTTTAGTTGTAGTTAAAGACTGGCTCTTGTGTTCACTTCTAGCCCACAGGAGGGAATGAAAGGATTGCCATTGATTTCTGTGGATTCTGTGTCAGGCCCTTGTTTGGACCTGGTGCTTGTTCTGTCAGGGAATGCTTCGTTTGGGCTCTCCCTGTGCTGCCAAGTCAGTGCACTGAGGCTGGGGCAGCTCCTCTGCATCCTGGGGTCTTTATGGGGAGGGTGCAGGAGCTGCTGCTCTGTTTTCTGATGACAGCCACTACAGAAATAGGAAGCAGAATGAATTCTGTGATTTGCATGCTGATATTTTCAGAAAGAATTTTCACACATGACAGGATGCCTCTCCTGTAGAGTTTTGTGAAGTGCCTTTGAAGGTGAGTGAAGGTAACACAGGGAATGTGGGGTGTTTGATCATTCAGTCGTAGAGGTGGATTTAGAAGCATAAATAGCAAAGGTTCTCACTACTCTGCTTTCTCTTCACAGACTGTTCTGCATCTTTTAAATGTCTAAGTAGCAGTTAAGTCTTGTAAGTTAACTGATTGCTATAATAGTATTGCAAGATTACACTTAATTGTTAATTGGTATATATTTTAAGTATTATGAGGGTCAGRCCTGGTGATCACTGTGTTCTCAAGAAGTTACTAATCTGAGCAGCAGTGCTTTTGGCTGCTAGGTTTGAGGTAGACTGACATCCTGRAAGGCTGGGGAGGCGTATTTGCCTGAGCACTCAAAATGAGCAGTGGCTTTTGGAAATGTGGGAATGTTCTCCCATCCTGGGTGGTGTGGGGGYTGTCTGGGAGCGGGCTGGGGCTGCCACCTGCTGATGGAGGCTGCTGTGAGCACAGCTGGCTGCCAGCACATGCTTTGCAAGCCAGAATATATTAAAAAAAACCAAGTCAGAGCTGTTTATACCTTCCTTATTAGCTTATTAGTATATATGATTAATTTGCATTATTTGTATTAAGTAATTAGTATATGTTATATATAAATATATATAACAGTATTGAGGAAGATCAGTGTGGCCGAAAAATGTTTCTCCTTCTTTCTAGGAATGGCATTCTAACGTTCCTGGTCCCAATGCAATAGTTTTTGTACATTTGTTTTGTTAAGAAGTGATACATGCAGATCTCTCAGCCTGCTTGCACTTGTTTCCTGCAGCTTATGCTGTCAACTTCTTCATGCTTTCTGATTCTCAGTGATTTTTTTTCCTGTCCATCACTAGGAAAGGAACACGTGCGCCGCAACCGGCAGAGCCGAACCTTCATGGTGGAGAATGTCATAGGGGAGATCTGGTCCGAGCTGGAGGAAGGTACTGYCCTTTCTTGAACAAACTTTGCTCTCACTGGTTTTGTGTTGCAGGCAAATATTGTGTTTCCCACAAAGGTGCTGTGCACTGCATTGTTCTCACAGTGGTTGTAAAGGGGAAGAGGAAAAAAACCACAGGTTCATGTGCTGCTTTAGTTACTAACGCTGAACTGCAATTCTGTTTGCTATAGCAAAGTATGATTTATTAAGGATAATGGTGGAAAGCCATGCAACCAGAATATTTTCCTCAGARCAGGCCCTGTAAATATGGCACAGTATTAATTTGGTAGCCCACTAGAATGTACACCAGCAGCATGAGCACTCCCACTGATCTACTTTTCAGCTGTGCTGCATCAATAGCTTTTGACATCTGACTTTCATACTTGTTCTCCATCATTGCATTATAATTACTATTAAAGATCAAGTCTTCAGCATGGACATTCCTGGCTGTCTGCAGGTCATTATCTCCCCTGGTGCTGATGCCCTCAGAGCTCTCACTGCAGTGAGCTGGTGTGGTCACAGTGATGTAAATGCCCCTGGCCTCTCCCTTTGGCATTCCAGGTGATCGGTACATCGTGGTTGACAGCGGAGGAGGCACGGTGGATATGACTGTCCACCAGATCAGGCTCCCTGAAGGACATCTGAAGGAGCTCTACAAAGCAACAGGTGATGTCACTTCCACTGCTTGCTTTATGTAATTATATTGTGTATCATATATTTATGTAATATTTTGACTTGTCAGTGAAGGAAATGCTTTTATTGCCTTGTACTRACAGTTCATCCTGACATAAGGTCAGCACTCAAGATTAGTATAACCCAGCTGCTGCTTGGCTGAATCACTCATTTATAGTGTTACAGTGGCTATGATGATACAGGAGTAAAAGTGAGGCAAAGGTAAGATCATGTTGTGTCTTAGACCAGCTGTTACATTGAGGAAAGAACCCCTTTCTGTGGACCTTCTCCCACAACAGTCCTAAGAGCATTGATCTGATGTGTGTGGTCAGCTTGAAATACCATGAGCAGTTCGGAATATTAAAGCTGTGTTTTGTTTGTGGCCCAGGTGGGCCATACGGTTCTCTAGGCGTGGACTACGAGTTCGAAAAGCTCCTGTGTAAAATATTTGGAGAGGATTTCATTGAGCAGTTTAAAATCAAGCGTCCTGCGGCCTGGGTGGATCTGATGATCGCGTTCGAGTCGCGCAAGCGGGCGGCGGCTCCAGACAGGACCAACCCCCTGAACATCACCCTGCCCTTCTCCTTCATTGACTACTACAAGAAGTTTCGAGGTCACAGCGTCGAGCATGCCTTGAGGAAAAGCAAGTGAGTAGGCAGTTGAAACCACGTGGATGCAGAATAAACTATTGGTAGCAAAGACAAAGCATTAAAATATCCTAAGATAAGAGTGTAGAAGTGTAATACAAGGATGAGAAAATGGGATCGCCTCAAGAGCAGTTTCCAGAATGATCAATCTCTTGCAAAAGCTTTTCTGTGCAAGACTTGCACTTTTCAGGTGTTGCTTTCTATGACTTTTGTTAGGCCACTGCATCCCTTTCTTGACTTTGACTGTAATTTGTGAGTTCCTTGCACATTAAGTAGAAATGTCAGATCAAACACAGAATTTGTTGCCTGGAACCTTAATTTTTAGCGGCCTGGATGCTGGAACAAATCCAAGGTTGTGARATGTGTAAATATGTTCATGGCTTGAAGGAAGTTATTAGCAGTATTGGATCACTGGAGAAAACATACACTGCTGCATAAAGCTCTGCAAGGGGAAAGCATTCAGCTTTTGAAGTGATGGCAGGCTTTTGCTTCTCCTAGTTTTTACCAGTTTGATAATTTGCTCGATAGGCAAGGAGACATAATCCCCTCCAGAGATTTTAATTCTTGGTTTTCAATATCAAGAAGTCACCCTAAATGACAAGATCATGGGCTGCTATAGAACAGGAGCTGAGAAGAAAGTAGAAATGGGCATTTTGCATCTTTTGAAGTTACATACTAGAGAAAACCTGGAGTTTAGTGGTGTAAAAGAGAATGAATAAGAGAACCTGTGAATCTGGGGCAGAAGGCTTGGGGCCTGAGAGGGGAAGACTTGATACTTAGTACCTATACCTTAGTTTTTTAAACTAGTGAATGTTGAATGTAGCATGCAGGCTGGAACTTCTGCATCTCTTTCAAAAGTATCGGTAAATGCACCGTAAGCTTAAATKACTTGGAATCCAGCTAAGAATCACTTTCTAAGTGAGACTGAGGTTCTGAAATCATCAAAAATTTCTGGAAATACTCCACCTCACAAGGCCATCTTTAGTCTTAATGGTGAATCTTAGAGGRAATGCTGAATGCTCCCTTCAAATGATACGAAATGAATTGGCTAACGGGATAGAAAGAGTGGAAAGGTTGACATATAATGTGCATGAATGAAAGGGAGATTACTGAGCTATATAGATGTGTGATAGAATAGCATAATGCCTGTATTCACTTAATAAACATTATGCCTCATTAAAAATGCTGTGCTCTCTTCTGCCTCCTGAGGCTTCCAGACTTGCTTGTTTTCCTGTGTATTTCCAGTGGCTTTGGCCTGCTACTGCTATAATCTAAATGTTGCCCTTCTGGGGATGAATCAGTGCTGTTTCAGATGAGCGAGCACTGCCTTGACTGCCAGCTGTTTCAGGAAGCAGTTGAGCATTGCTAATGCTGCAGAAGGCAATCAGGCAAAGAAAACAACAATTAGACAAGCTAAAATAATAATTCTCCCTTCAAGTTTTACATAACTGCAGTTGGTATGGGGCTAGGGTGAGGTGGGGCACTTTCTTCCAAGGAAAATGCATGCAGATTCTGTCAACTCATTATTTATTTAGTATGTCTGGTGGTTGTTTCACACCTCAACTGTAATACTTTAATGTTCTCTCTCACTGTTCTTTTGCAGTGTGGACTTTGTGAAGTGGTCCTCACAGGGAATGCTGAGGATGAGCCCAGATGCAATGAATGCTCTTTTCAAACCTACAATCGACCAGATCRTTCAGCACCTGAGTATGTATCTGTGTGTGATTCCACTTCATGGCTGAGCTGAAACTGAAGTTTTGCTCACCCTTTTCAGCCCCAGTAATCACCCTCCTGGTATGCACGAGCTGTGGACAAGGAATTTAGTTCTGAAACTTGCAGCTCTCTACAAATCAGTTAGGAAAATAATAAAAGTAAGGGACATCTCCTGAACACATCCTCCTACCTAGCTCTAGTACTTGTTACCGAATGTGATTCAGTCCTGTTACTGTCTGAGCTTCAATCACTCTGTACTTGCAGGGCTGCAAACATTCAGAAGGCTGAAACACACTGAGAAGCCCAGATCCTGCTCTTCTTTTTCCTGTTTCAGGCAGCAACTAAATAATGTCAGAGATGTAACTCGTTTCTGGATATTCTTGCTATTAAGACCTCTGGTTCATTTCTCCCCAGTGGAATGTCACGTTTGTTCGTGACCATCCAAATCACTGACATCTCTAAAACACAAATAGTAAATGATGCATCATGGTAAAAGTACTTCCAGGCATGGCTTAAGCAGCAGTGAATTTATTTGTCCAGTAATGGAAAGTGACATGTGCTTATTGGGAAAGTTACTATTTAAGGTCTTCCTGGTGGAAGATGGAATTTTTTATCAAGTAGAGTGTAATGTATGTAGTGAGAAAAGTGTTGGTGTTCTACACATTACAAAGCACTAACTGAATTGTATTTGGAATGGAATATCCAGCTTTGCTCATTAYATGTGAGGGATTATTAGGTAAATTTCAGATGTCAGAACTTAGACAAGACGTATAGAGCAGCTTATATGTGAGCAGGGCGGGAGAGACTTAAAATTACAACAGTTGCGACAGGTAACTTTATTTAAACTAAGGGTGAGCCTACAACTGAGCTGCATGATTTTCTTGAAAGTAGGGGATGCGGGCTTAAGCTAAGAAGGAACATCTGTAAAAATGTAAAGAGGTATTATTTTGCAGATGGTATTTATTGTGGTTAAGATGTTGGGGTCAGAAATAATAAGTGAATTTAAAGTGGGGTGTGATTTATCTGGAATGCAATAAAGAGTGTGTGAATTGGAGAAGTTTGAGAGTGTGTCAGTGATACTTGAAGTGACAAGAGGATGTCTTGTTTTCTTACTACCCACAATGTGATTGGCAGGATTTCTTTGCAATAAATGTGTGTCTGCCTTTACTGGTAGAAGCTAAATAAAAATTCTGCTTTAAATGCCAGTTCAGAAATATTGTATGCTTTGAGGTAAGTGAATTCATGGTAGAGACTACGGAGGTGGAAAGAGCGCGTGCTGAGGGTGGCAGTGTGGGCACAGGTGTGGCAGTTTYGGATCTTGTGCCTGTGCGAGGAACCCCCAGTGCACTCAGACATCAGGATTTTCACTTGAATTGCCTTGTCACTGTGCATCTTTCCCTACTGAATGGGCTCTGTTTCTGTTCAGGTGAAGTGTTTGATAAGCCGGAGGTGACCAACGTGAAGTTCCTGTTCCTGGTGGGCGGCTTCGCCGAATCCCCCTTGCTCCAACAAGCCGTGCAGAGCGCTTTCGGCTCGAGGTGCCGGGTCATCATCCCCCAGGACGTGGGTCTCACCATCCTCAAAGGAGCCGTTCTCTTCGGCCTCGACCCCGCCGTCATCAAGGTGCGGCGCTCCCCTCTCACCTACGGCGTCGGGGTGCTCAACCGCTTCGTGGAGGGGAAGCACCCCCCGGAGAAGCTGCTGGTCAAAGACGGCACGCGCTGGTGCACCGACGTCTTCGACAAGTTCATCTCCGCCGACCAGTCCGTAGCCCTGGGAGAGACTGTGACGCGCAGCTACACGCCCGCCAAGCCTTCCCAGCTGGTCATAGTCATCAACATCTACAGCTCGGAGCAGGACGGCGTGAGCTTCATCACCGAGCCCGGCGTGAAGAAGTGCGGCACCCTGCGCTTGGACCTCACGGGGACTGAGGCGTCCGTGCCCGGCCGGCGCGAGATCAAGACGCTGATGCAGTTCGGGGACACTGAGATCAAAGCCGTGGCCGTCGACGTCGCGACCTCGAAAAGCGTCAAAGTCGGTATTGATTTCTTAAACTACTGACGGCCCTCGCCCCCGCCACAGCCTGTTTGTGAGACTGATCTCCCACTGTTCCCGTTTTTTTGACTTCCATCCGTCGCGTCGTCACCTTGAATTTCAGCAGGCTATGTGAGAACAGCTGGTAAGGTGGGGTATGGCGTGGTTGTGCCCTCTGATGACCAAAGGCTGGATTTTGAAAGACCCTTAAAAAGTTTTGGGAGCAAAAGTTCCAGAGGTAGTAAAAGTTACCAAGTTACTCGAGCATGCTTAAAGATCTACCTTTAYTAAGTAAACACTGATTATTGTCGGATCCTGAAGGTTAGTTAAAAAGATATCAAGTCGTAATCTCTTTGCCTTCTTCTTCTTCTTCCTCTTCCTCCTAAGAAAAACTCACTAACCCACGTGGCTGTTGTAAGGGGTGTATCTGTGGGATATCTGTTTAAACAGCACCATCCTCTGGCAATGGGAACAAATTGGTAGTTTATAGTATTCTTTTGATTTTGCCCAGTGCTTTCAGAATTTAAAGTGCTGCAAAGAAATGGGAACTAAATTACTTAAATTCTGAGAAAGGAAAATGCTCAGAAATCCTTAAAATTAAATTTAGGAAATACATACCTGTTTTGGGAGCCTAATATTGATTGCTCCAGTTTGAAAACAAGGCCTTTATTGTCAAAGCTCTCAGGACAAGCTGTTAGATTAATTAGCTAGCATTACGCTCATTTTACTTTGTAAAATACTACGAACAAACCTGTTTCTCTTTTGGGTCTTCTGAACTTATTTTAATTAGTCTCCATCTGAAACCACAGAATCACAGAGTAGTTGAGGTTGAAGGGGACATCCATTGACTATCTGATAAAACTTCTCAGTTTTAAGCAGTATCAACCAGAACGAGTTGCTTTTTCCAATTTTGAATATCTCCAAAATGAAGCTCCCTAAACTCCAGGCAACTCATTTGACAACCTTCACTGCAAAAAAATTTTTCTTACATTTAAAGGGAATTTCTTGAGTTTAAATTCACATGCATTGCCTCTTTCTTGCTCCTTCACTGGATACCTCTGAGAAGTCTGGCTCCATCTCTTCCCTGTTTGCTCTGAGGCATTTGTACACATTCCTAGCATCCCCTGAGCATTCCTGAGTCCAGCAGCTCCAGCTGTCCCAGCCTCTCCTCACATGAAAGATACCCCAATCCCTTCCTCACCTTCSTGACCCTTTGCTGGTCTCAGTCCAGTCTGTCCGTGTCTCTCTTGTCCTGGGAAGCCCAGAACTGGACCTGGCACTCCAGACATGGTCTCACCAGGGCTGAATAGGGGGAATAATCCCTTTCCTTGACCTGCTGACAGTGCTGTTCCCAGTGCAGCCCAGAAGGCCGTTGGCATTCTTTATGGCAAGGGCACATTGCTGGCTCACACTCAGCCCTGTGTCTGCCATGATGCCAAGGTCTTGTCCTGCTGCTGAGCTGCTTCCCAGGCTGTTGGTCCATAGCTTATCCTGGTGCATGGGGTTATTCCTGCCCAGGCTCAGGACTTTGCACTTGCCCTCACTGAACTTTGTGGGGTTCTGTCTGCACATTTCTCCAACTTGTCAATGTCCCTCTGACCCGTCTGGTTTATCAAGCACTTCTCCAAGAGATTATATTGCTTTTCTTGTGAATTCCTGTCTTAATACTTGGAAGTACAGCTAGGTGATGCCTGTCCATGAACATTTAAACAATTCAAAAGAGACAAAACATTCAGATCAAAAGTACCATAGTATATTTTGTGTAGCTAACACAATTGAGTAAAATACGTTGCTGGGTTGAGTTGAATGGCCAAAAAAGTGGAAGGCAGAAAGCCAATAGAATGAAACTACAAATAGCATTAAATAAAGCTTTCCTTAGCTGGCAGTGAGCATAGAGGTCTTAACACAGGGGAAATGCAGTGATGGTCATGGTAGCATCTTCTTTTCCAAGTAACAACTCTCTGGAAACGTTTCCTTAAGGGTGCTCACCTGGAAAATTTCTTTTGCGACTAGAATAGTTTTTATTTTGCAAAATGGCACAGGAGGAAAACTTCTGAAACCATGAACTGACAACTTCAGATTCAAATCCTAATCCCACTCCAAATTAGCAGACTGGTACCAACCTGGAGTATCACCCTAAAATGCTGACACTTTCAGAGCATTTATACAGAGCTGCCTGATTACCTGCTGGAATTCATTGCATTTTCAAAACTTTGCAACGTGAATTATTAATCGAAACCTTCCTTTTTAGAAAGTTGAGCATGAGTTAAATCCATTACTGACACTTTGGGGAGGTTAAAACTTTGTCAATTATTTCACTAATTTATGTTCCAATCCTGCACTTAAGCTTTCTGTGTTCATCCTAGAGTTTTGCCACAATAAAGAGCTGCAGAACTGATCCACTGCATTTTGTCATTCAGTTTTCCGTGTCTCCTGCAGAATTCCCTGGTTGAATGGGAAATGTGTTCTGCATTCAGCTTTAAAGTAAATAAATAAATAAATAAAGGACTATGGAGAATGCTAGTCACAGTATCCTGCTGGATACTTTCTGTAATTACAAAGTGTGCTTGCTAGCAGTCGATTTCCTGCTGCCTGCTAACTGCTTTAAAAGCTAAATACTGGGATTTTTTTTTTGTGTGTTGCTTTCCATGGTTTACAAACAAGAGAAAATTTAAGATGAGTTATGAACAATATAATTTTATGTATATACAATATTTAAATATTGTACAGACTCTTTCTTTCTACAGTGCTATTTTCTTGTATAAAAATGCACTTTGCCTCTGTTGATTTCATTCAGCTGTTAATTTTAAATAACACAGTTTCTCAATCAGCTTCTGTAATTACAGGCTTTTGAAGATGGTAAGATATGAAATGTAAAAGGCCGATCTTATAATAATAGGAAAGAAATGTTGGYGTGTCAGAGAATGCAACATTCTTCCTGCAATGCAACTCATACCAGCTAAGCACATCACACAGATGCACTACTGTGTTGCTGGAGTTTTCATTTCTTTGTTTCAGATGGTGACCATTCCATCTGCAGCAGTTCTTCATAATAATGGATGAATCCTCCTGTAAAACCAAGTTAAAAATCAGATTGCAAAATCTGGGTGTACAGCTTCTTCACTAGGTTTTTGGGTTTTTAATAAGGATCTTCTCTAGTTTAAAAAACAACAACAACAACAAGCAAAAAGCTACCTTCCAAAGCCAGGCAGTACTCATGTATTGTAGCTGCAGCTAAGATCCAGTCTCTGTCTACCACTTCCACCTACCAAAAGACAAAATTCTTAGAGAAAAATAGGCTTTGCTGTTTTTGCATGCTATGTTAAACTGAATCTGTCCAGTTCTGCACAGATTTGTTTTCAGTGGCCTTAACACAGAATTTGGTGTAATAAATGGCTGCCACCCCCCACCTCCCCTGTGGCAGAGGAGGTGACCCTGCAAGATCAGGGGGCCCATGATTTTTGTGCTGTTTCCAGCCTGTCTGCAGGGAATGCTACAGGTGGTTTCTGCAGCTCTTCTGAAGCACAGTTCCCTGCACAGCAGTGATTCTCTGCCCTTTCTGAGTCCCCTTTTGTAAGATCCCATCTGGATCCAGGCAGGGGCTTGTTGCTGAAACCCCTGTAACTGTAAAACGTGGTTTACAGATTTTTGCACTTCCTCCTTCAGTCTGATGAGAACACTATCGAGCTTATCTTTGCAGAGCACTGAACTACTGAACAAACTCCCAGCTGTCCTTGTTGCCCTCTTTCAGATTGGAAAATTAGCTTGTCCCTCTGAGGAATTAGAATGGTTAAGTAGAATATTATGCTGTGGTCTGTAGACTATAACCCAATTAAACTTTGCATTTTAAGAGGCATGTGGATGCCCATTTTGATAAAGGATGTTAGGCTGTAAAATTAATATGAAATTTTACTAGGAAATGAGGCATTTTAGAGTTGTAGTTGTGATACTTTTGCAGGAGATTCCCTGCAGAGCAATTTTTTGGTAGGGGTTTCAGATGACATTGTGCAACTTCATGTTGAAAAGACAACAAGGCCTGCTATCCGTAGGGAAAGCAGAAGGTCTTGGCAGGAGTTTTGCTCTGAGCAGCAACTTGCAAGTTTGGGTCCAAGTTGCTGAACTCTAGGCTGAAGTTTAGCAGCTAATTGTGATGGAGTGATTAATTGTGCTAGAATATGATAAATGTGCAGTGGTGGTTAGGACAGTTTGCATTGGTATGAACATACCAATATTTATATACAGGAGTTTTAATGCATTATTATGAGAAGGCTAATTATATATTGCAGAGATTTAATAGCCAAGATAAGCTGCATATTTATGATATGAAGTGGCTTAAGCGGATGAATAGTATAAAAGTTGTTGGGCATAATGTCACAGTACTCACCTGCTTGAAATAGTCTTAAACTATATTATAAAATCAACCATTGTGGTCTTGTTCACCTCTGTGCAAGATAAATTCAGATTTCACAGATACTTGGAGCTGTTCACAACTTGTCTGGATTGTATCTTGAGTGTTCTTGTGTCTTCAATCATGTCAAATAAAATACCTTAAAACCAATTTCTCTTTTTGTGTGTTACTATTCTTATGAAAATGGCTATAAAAAGAAACCTAATTTATTATGGAAGTGAGAAAGGCCAAGTGTTATGCTTGAATTTGGGTGCTCCTTCATGTGTGTAAATGAGCAGAAGTGGCACCAACCATCTGTACAGCTTTAGTTCATTTGTGTCCTCCATGTGTGCCCAAGGTGGAACTTCACTGCTGCTCATGACTCAGCTTCCAGCAAAACTGGTGTAGCTCTGAGTAGGGTGTTAAGAAAGACTTTGGACAATACCAAAAGCAGATCAGGTATTTTCTGTCGTGATGCTCTCAGATGGCCAAGAAATCAAATGTAAAATTTGATGTATCAAAGAGAACTGTAATCTCTTTGGTCTTGTATTAATAAAAGCTGTTTTGTTGTTAAAAATGTATTATCAGTCCAGTAAGCTGGCCAATAACTAGGTATATTTGCATGAGAATGTACCTCTTTATAAATGTAGGAATGTTTAGTGAGGTCCAGCTGCACTGGGAGAAACCTTGCATAACAGTTGGTGCAGTGTTTTATTTTTCTGCTCACAGTTGTAGGCCATGTCCCTCTAAAATTCAGCAGTGTTGGCACAAGCTGTGGAGGTGATTCAGTGGCATCTGTGACCTTGGTCTGCAATGCTGCAAAGAGGCAGAGAGTGAACTGAGCTCCTCAGCAGCCACTACACCCCAACTTCCACCTATTTGCTGCAATGAAGGTGTTTTACAAGTGCTTTATGACTATAATTATAAACACCATCCTAATAGGCTGGGTACTGTATTTAACTTGTAATGAACTTGATTTCAGCTAAACATTCAATTAATGTTACTAGTACAATGGGAAATATAATTACAGTCTTCAGAGACACATTAAGAACCAAATTTTGCTTTCAGTGTTCTACCACATTGCTGAAGATTCCAGTGGAGTTTCATGTATGTGCATTCAGAATTTGGTCCTTACACTGGATTTTTCTAAATCTTCGGGTTTTCTCATATGAGTGTGTTTATATTTAAAGTTGCAGCCCCATCTTGAAAGGAGAGATTTTGTATAAATTGTTGATTCTACAGAATCACGTAAGTCCTTACTGAAATTTGCAGATTTTTTGTTCATGTGAATAGCTGTGGGATAAAACAACTTGTAAAACAACCTCCCTGACAGCAGTGTCCAACTCTCTGTCTTAGGGACAATGGATTCAGAGTTCCTTTACTCAGTGCAAGAGCTGCTTGATTTTCAAGAGATGCAGCCTAGATAAATTAGTGAGAGGTGCAGATGCTTTTGTGTAACTGGGATTCAGGCCTGTTACTTGCCAATCTCAGTAGTTATTGATGTTGGAAACCTTTTACCTAYCTTTTTTAGGAGAAATTCTGGTTTATTAGTTCTCATTCATGCCTTGCAGTGTTCTAACACACARAAACATTTTTATGGTGGAACCAATGCAGAGTCACAATAATGTATTGTGGTTTTTTCCCTCAAGTTAGAGATCTGAATGTGGGCATTCAAACAAAGGAAGAAGTTTTCACTGCAACTTGTGCAGTTCCACAGATGCAAAGATCAATTTCTTGCAGCAGAAACTGTCTTGTGCCATATGTTGAGTCAGTTAACTGCGAACTTTTTCCTGCAAACCAAGAAATTCTGTATCATATTTGGTTAACATACAGCTGAGTAGGTGCTTGCTATAGTTTTAAAGCAGCACCTATTTTCTCATTTTTCAGGGATTGTAATAATAGGGAAAAGTTTACTCGATGCCATATCCCAGGAGCTCTGGCTTTGTGCAGGAGTTAGCAAACGAGGACATGATGTGTTCACTACCATGTCATGGCAAAAGAATTAAGAACTTGGTAGATTGCAGCCACTATGATCCTTCTGTCAGCGTCCACAGGTGAGCTGACACAGACCTGGAGAAAGGAAAAATGCAATCTAAGTTTACTCTGGGAATATTGTGTGCTGCAGCAGAGCCGAGATGTAACAAGAGGATGACACTGGATTGAGTGTAAGGAAACAAAGGCATGGGCTGGAGAGGTGTGTGACCAGGACTTGGCTGTGCTGGAGCAGAGGCACTGGAGTGCTCCAGCAGGAGCAAGATCAGGGATGGTTTCAAAGCAGAGAGTGGTGAGATAGAGCTGTGAATGCCAGAGTTTGTTAAACCACGGTGATCTAAGGAGTTAGAAAGGTGACTCTCCCTTTCCTCAGGGCAACAAGGAGTATTTCCTTCCCTTTGAGGAATAATCTCTGCACCTCTAGTAGGAACTTCCGTCTGCCATCAGCTGATAAGAGCAGACAGCAGACTGAACATATCCTCTTCCTCTGTAGTACAAAGAGCAGCCCCAGTGCTGCCCTGTGCTTCTCCCACACACCCTGCGGGCCCTGCTGTGCATTTGCTAACACGTAACAAGGTTGCAGTTAAAGCACTGCAGGCAATGGATTGTTGAGAAGTTGTATTTTCATCATAATGGTCTATTTTCTCAGCCTGTGTCCCCCCACCAGCACTTTGCCTGGATGACTATTGACTCCTCAAAATGAGGGGGGTTGAAGGAAATTAACAGTGAGCAGAGCAGAATCCAACAAAAAAGATGCCGGTTCTGCATGACATATGCAGGAGTTGTATCTAAGTGTGGGGTTTTGTCCACAAACAACRTTACAGCATCCTTCTTCAGGTGATTTTCTCCCTATGTTCTTTGTGTTAGCAGAGGTCTGGATAGCAGTGCTGTCTGCAGGGTGTTGTGAACACACAGCCTTGTCCACGAAAAATTCCTTAGTACACAGTGAGCAGGAGAACAGATTTGTCTACTCAGGAAACAAGGTCAGCATTGCAGTCTGATAACTGTGTAAGGCAGTTGAAGAATCAGGTAGCATCACTGAGGATGTTCTGAAACACATTTAAATTAATGTTGTAGTTCTTTTGTTTTGTCTTAGGGGTAAAGCGCATGAGATTGAAGATTAAAACGTGTCACACATTTGTCAAGGATGTTCCAGGACTGAGGGCATGTTGACAAACTACACTGATCACATCCCACAGAAGCAATTTTAATTTCTATCCTTCAGAGTCAACTAGCATACAGTAATTCAGATTTTTTTCTCTTTTTTCTTCTCTGTTCAGATCCATCCAGTATTTTTGCTGACTGCAACTGCAGCTCTGTCAGAGCACCACAGGAGATGCATGTAGCRGGAAAGGACCTCAGGCACCAATCAAATACCACCTTCCTGCTGCAAATCAATATTAGTTCTGCCTAAACTACTCCCAACTTTTGTTTAATCTGGTTTTAAACYTTCTGATGCTGCAATGGTGTCACCTGCTTGGGCAGTTTGTTTGTTTTGCTGTCCTCATCTATCTAAAGTCTTACATAATGCCAGCTTTGACTCTCCATGGCTGTCCTACCCCTGGAGAACATAGGGACAGTTCATCTCACTCCTGCTCTGACAGCTTTGGACATATCTGAGGACTAGTTTCATGCCTGCCCTGAATTGAATTATCTAATTAAATCCGAGGTCCTTCACTCACGTTTTATAGACCTGTGATCTTTTTTATGGCTCTGTTGGCAGCTTTGAGGATGAGGCAGTGGATGCTGGTTTCTTGCAGATAAGCATCTTATTGCTGGAAGGGGATTTGGAAACTGATGCCAAAGCTGTTCTGTGTGAACACACGTGGAGGACTCGTGTTGGGTACATCCCTCTCCAAAACAGCCCTGGTGAAGCGTGGACAAACAATGAAATTATTYGAGGCACGTTGTGGTTTTGTCTTTTGCAAACACTGATTAAAGGCCTTCTTGTGTGCAAGCTGAAAGGTGTGTTTAAAGCTTAGCAGCTTGTTCCAGGAGTTAATATTATATTGGCTGGGTGTGTTTCTGATAAATGGCACTTACGAGGTAACCACAAGTCGTGGTTATGAAACAGACTGCGAGTTTTCCACTCACTTTGCTTTTAGAATTTGCATCATTAAAGCATTTTCCTTGAACCCCTATAGTGTGGAAGTTCTGATAAACAACTACTGCTTTGCTGGCCTGAGCTTCAAAGAGGGTGARAAATGTCTGGCTTCATGAATGACTTGAGAGGGAAGTTTAGGCAGGATACATTGAGCTTTTTACTCTGAATTAAAAATGCAGGAAAATACTCCAACCACAGAAAATCGTGTTCCACTCTGAGTTAAAGACTAATTTAATCTGGTAGTCACCCCTACTTTTGACTAGGTGTCAGCACCTCTGGTCTCTAAGTCTCCCTTCCACACCCCCTGTCATTAAAATCTGGCTTTTCTCTGTGGCTCTTAAGGGACATCCTGATCTTTGGAAAATGAAGATCTAAATGAAGAGTGTTGGAAGACAGTGCTTTAGACTCTGTTATTTAATAGCTGTTTTACTCAAAAGTGATGGCTGTGAAAGAATGACATGATCTCTTGGGAGATTCCCAGTGCTCCATCACCTAAAACTGTATGACTAGTGTGATGCCAACAGTGAATAATAAACCTTGTGTATCACTTTTTCCTGTCTGCTTAACCAATGGAGACAGCAGAGTTGCTGTAAACAAGAAAACAGCTCACTGTAGTGCAAACTCTGCATGCTGGATTTGTTTCATCTGCTCTGTTCTACTCCTCCAAAGCTGAAATTAAGCATTTTTCACAGTCTTCACACCCAAAATTCCTCACATGAACAAAGAAGATTATGAAATTGGTGTGAGCACTTTGGTGTGCCCAGAGACCCCTAAAAGATCTGCTGTGTAGATGAGCAGTCCTGGCAGCTGGGCCTGTTTTGGATACCAAAGCAAAGCAAAATCAACTGGTGAAACTCCTCAAATTTATTGAACCTTCTGGGGGCTTTTTGTGTGTTAAGTTATATTCATCTTCCCAGAGTACTATTAGCATATTCACCTACATTTAAATAATTAATTTCCTTGTTATACGCCAACTCTTAATTTTTTGTTCTTTCAGAATTATTGAAATCTGTGACAAGAGGTAGTGATACGAGGAAATGCTTGGTTTCTGGTTTGTTAATCAATTCCATAATATCTCRTTCTTCACAATTGCTTTATTTAATAGCACCAATTTCTGCTTTCAGGTCTTGACTTCCCTGTTAAGCATTTAAGTTTCAGAATTTTTTTTAATCTTTTAACCTTTATCCCTTTGATTTTTTTTTTTTCTCAGCCTATAATTTATTATACAGTCTCCTGTCAGAGGAGGAGGTAGACTAGGTGATTTTTACTGTATTGCAAATTATAATTATTATAGTTATTTGCATTAGTAATGGATTCATTCTTATCACTGAAAACAATTCCATTATCTGATCAGACAGTTATCTTCACACTGTCCGTGATCATATATTTTCATTAAGCACCTCTTTCTCTGCGGGTCAAAAGGAGAATTATTCTTTGGTGCAGTCACTCTGCTCTCCACTTTTAACATTTCCCTTGGTTAAAAAAGAAGTTTTTAATCCCTTACAAGGGTCCTTTGCAACCAAAACCTGCTTCTTTCTGCTGCTGTGTTGGCGTCCCCTCAGACCCAGCGAGGGATGGCACATGAGCAGTGTCCCTTCTGTCACAGCCCCACRAGAGGGTTCCTAATCCAGGTCCTGTGGGAGGGACCAAGAGGCTGATTTTCATGACCCAGCAAAGATATTTTGACTCCTTTTGGAATTAAAGCAAAGGATCTATAGTCTGTCTTTAATGAGGTGGAGAAGCCTCTTCTCCCAAACCCTCCCTGCCTTCTGTGGGAGATTCGGGTTTGGAGAAGGATGATTGCAGAAGGAGGGTGCAGAGGGGCAAACRCATTCTTTCTCGCTTCCAGCTGAATTTGCTGTTCCTCTGCARGGGTATAAAACAGTCAGATGCACTGACTCCCAAACTGCAAGTGAGGGGGAGATGAGAAAGGTTGGAGAGAGATGCGAGGGCAGGCCAGAGACTCCTGAGGGACTGAGATCACCTTGGTGAKAGCTGGGGGTGGTGGAGAACATCTTCCACACTTCCCTCCTGATGATGTTTTTGCCCTCATTAAATGACAGATGGCTGATGTATGGGTAATGAATTAAAGACAATAAGAAAAGGCTGTCAGTCTGAACCAGGAGTTTGTCTAATTTATTTTTGAGCAGCTCCCATGGAAGTTTCTGTAGTTCGACTCAGGCTGTGGCCAGCAGACAGAGACATTTTGTTGGGAGAGAAGGGGATGGCTTCTGCTCTTCCCTCACCTCAGGCAGGGCATACAYAAGCTTGTCCTGTGTTTGGCATCCCATATAATTAAGCTGCTGACTGTATTCCTGCTCCATGAAGAACCTCTTCTGAGCRAGAAATGGTGCTGCACTCAGGAGAGACCTCTCTTTCCTGAGAGGATAATCAGGATTCCCWGGGCAATCCAACCTCTGAAACTGCACACCCCAAACTGAGGCACCCAAGCCACCAGTGATGTTCATTGCTGTTATATTTCATGAGGAAGTGAGACTTAGTTTATAGAAATTATATGCTAAATTATAATACTGTGAATTATTGTCTGAATCAGTGCATTGCTGTGGAAGTTTAGATCCCCTTTTTTCCCCTTCATCTCCCTAATTGGTTAGATTTGAAGCCATTAYCTACTTAATGCAATTAAAGGTAATATTTTTTGTAGGATAAACACACAACAATAATTCCATGGGCCACAGCACAAAGAGGAACTTGAATGCAACTCTTGTCTTTGGGTCTCACGAAATATAGGTCATCAGWGTGATAGCAAGTGTAGTAGCCACCCAATCGTGACAGTGTAATTGAATACAACATTTAGATTAATTTAAAGAGTACTTTGTTTCTTGTTTCTGTTTGTCCACAGGCACAGTTTAGAAGTGTCATATARGGCACTACCAGTATTTTTTCATTTAGGGCTGTGGAGCATCGACCCTCTCCTTTCTTCCTCTGCCCTCTGCTGACCTGTTTAGAACAATTAAGAATGGGGGTACATTTTACTCTTTTTTTGCCTTCAAATTTGAGAAGTTTGCAAGGGAAAAAATGGCTACCTGAACTTATTATATAATTTCCTTGGCAAAAGATGGTATTTTCTTCAAGTAAATATCTCTTTTGTCAAAGAAACTGTTCCCAGTTTATATCAGCAGCAAGACGTTAACAAATTCAGCCTTGTTTTTCCACACTTAAATACAACCATACATAGTATATATTTCTGCAGTATGAGGGTGTGGCAAAATACTTTGGGATTTACACTCAAATCAAGAAAATGATTTGAATGTATGCCTTCAAGGCATAACATCATAAAAGTCCTATTTGCAACCTCTGAGGACATATCCCAGGAAGGTGTGGAAATAAATACACATACATAACACTGTCAGCTGTGGCTAGGTGATGAAAGCTCTGACAAACTAGATTGAAAAAACCCTCGAGAGATTCAGGAAGGAGAAATCAGCAATGCCAAATTAAGATACACTCAAATATTTCTTGAAAGATAGAACCTCATTATGCTACTGATTTATGGAGCAAAGTAATGACTGTGGACAGCATTGTCTAAAGACAACAATGAGCACTGCTATATCACAGTAATAATTAGAGTCACATGAAATCTTCAATTTTTATTTTTTTCTTATTCTCAGATGATTTGTAATATAAGAGAAAAAAGCATCGCACACGGTAATCTAAAAATGTAATGAAAATACGTGGCCCAAGTTGTTCCCATATTTAAAATATTTAAAATTCTTCTTGCAAGGCTGCCCACCAACAAAATAATAGTAATTTCTGGCAGGAATTATAAAACCTAAACTATAGCACAAAGCGTTTTTCACCAAATTACTCACTCTATATCCACAATTACAGCCCATTTTTTTCCTTATGCTGATAACAAAAGATACATTTTAAGATCCTCGCTGTGCTACTCTTCCTTTAATAAATAAAGTGAGCTTTTCAAAAGCCGCGAAACGATGCAGATAAAAATCAAAACATTCCTACATTTAAGGATTCAATCAAAGGCTTGCCGTGAATGGTGTGATATTAAAGTTTAAAAAAAAAAAGAAAATCAATCTGGTGTGTATTTTTGAACGTGGTTTGTCACAAATAGCATTCCCGATAGATAAGAATGATTACATGGTAAAGAGCGTAATTTATATATCTCGAGCGTTCTGCTTTTGTCACCGCCATCGTTAAGGAATTTGACACGTTTGCAGGAGAACAATATATGTCAACTGAAATATATACCAATTAGCCCTAAATGGGACACTGAAATGAATGATGCATGTGCATGCTATACTTACAAGTAATAACATGTGGTTTAAAGTCGCTCGCGTTTTCAAACAAGAATTCTTTTTATGTTGTCATTTAAAAAATCTAATATTTCAAAAGGTCAGGCATAAATAGTGCCATTAGCATTAAAAGCTAGCTAAAGGGAAAGTAATTTGTTGTTCATTTAACATTGCATTTTATGTAATAGCTTTGTAAAGTGTTCGGGGCGGGGGGGGGGGRGAGAGAGGTTTTACTCTGCTAAAACAAGATGACGGCAGCTCCAGTTCATTATTAAAAGGAGATTTTTTATTATGCTATTGTCAACTTTAACGTCTTGATTCTGTTAGGTGTTTGTTAAAATTACATGGGCTGCTGAAGTGGCTATGGCAAAGGATAATGCTGAGAATATCATAACTGTCAAAACAATTGTGTAGGCAAGAATCTGCTTATTCCAAGGTAACGGAACAAAAGACAAAGGAGAAACTCTTCTGCAGTGTTAGGAAGTTAATAGCCCTGCTGAGGTTTCCTCGGCAGGAGGCACCAAAATCAGGAAACCAAATTCTGGAAGAGACAAACAGTGAAGGGAGGGGGAAGCAGGCGATGCCAGAGGGATGTGGGGTATGTGAAAACCCAGCAGCAGATGCCAGCTCCTGTGTCTGTGGCTATGCATAAACCCATAACTGTTTATCTCCCTGGAGAGGGTTTGTGTGTTCCCTCAAGGACTGGATGGCTTGAATGAAGTGTGAAAGCCTCCAGAGTCCTGTGGCTGGATCCTCTTCCTCCTGCCCAACTGCAGCTGCGGAGAGCCAAGGAAGGCTTTGCAGGAGCAGCCCAGAGCAGGACTTCGGCCTGATGCAGGAAAAAGAACTCAAATCCTTGAATTTGTTAGGCCTGACTGCCTTATTCTGCTGCTGTAGGACTGACCACATATGGGAAAAACTGAACTGGAGCCAAAGTAATTGTCAGCTTATTAAGCATTCTTCAGGACAGCATAGGCTGGGAAGAAAACACACGAGAACTCTGCTGTGTGCTTGCTGCACTTGCTGCTGCCTGAGGAGCTGCACAGGGAGAGAAGGAATGTGACAAGGGGAAAACTCGAGGACTTCAGCAAATTCAACCAGCCTGGCATCGGATGTTTCCAGAGACGGAGCTCCTACCACCTCTCAGGCCAACCTATGCCAGTGTTTTACCTCTGCTATTATAAAAACTTTCTTCCTTCTGTTTAATCTAAATCAAATAGTGCCTTTTAATCTGGGCAAGGAGCACAAGTGCAATTTAGAAGGTTTTTAAACATAAAAGCAAGCCTGCATGTCTCTGACTAAAACTGAAATTGCTGGAGGATGTTCTCTTCTGTTGTGTTAAAGCAAGGAACAGTTTGGCTTTTACACAAAGAACTTACTCCAGCTTGGAGCATCCCCACAGGTTGCTAATCTTCAGTGCTGATGGTTCTTTTTCTATTCTTTACAGGCCCCATCTCCCTCCCAGCACCCTGTGAGAGCTGGCAGAATGCACTGAATTAAAAGAAAAACTAAAACTGCTTTTTTTTTTTCTGTATTAAAAGACTAGTACTCCAACACAAAATGAATTTGTTTCAACCTCCACCACGGCACAGGGAATCTAAAGCCTTGCTGGGAGGTTGATGTCCTTCAGGACAGGGTATTCTGGGATAGAAAGGTCACCCAGAGAGACAGGAAGGGCAGAGTGCCCCAGTCTGGGGAACCTCAGGAGAAACTGCAGAAGAGAAGAGGATCCCAGGAGTGGCAGATCTCTGTAGCAGCAGACCCCCAGGAATTCTGTGGGATTTTTTCAGTGAGGATGKGCTTCCTCTGGCAGCAGAGGAGACACAGCTTGCTTGTCCAGCAGGATGCTGAGGGAGCTGAGACAGGATTACACAGGGGCAGAAATGAATTTGTTTCTGTTACCTGCCCCCTTTCCTCTTGTTTGAACTTATTTTGGAACAGGCTGAAAGCAGGGTAGTTCCTCAAAAGGCTTTGGCACGTTCACTCCTAAAACTACTTTAAAAATTCTGTCTGTAGAGAGGTATCCACAGACTTAATCTCCACCTCCCAAACCAGCAAGAGACCACCCAAAACAACACCAGTATTACAACTGCAGACTCGAGTGTTTTATGTATGAGTAGCTTTTATTGGCAGCAAGGTTTGGGGCATCCATCTGTGCTGTCAGCAAGCAGTAAGAGTTTGCAGAACTTCCTCCCTCACTGTCTCGGACCCACAGAAATGGAACCTGAGGATAAAGCAAATGCAACCACCTTGAGTTGTCAACATTAGTTGAGGTTATACAAGTGGATTTACTTTGATGTTAACTCGACCTGATTTGTCATTTGACGCAGCTGAACAGAACAAACTTTTGAGTTTCTAAGTTTGAAATATTAGTGCTGGGGAGAGCGCTGATAGACTGTATCCATTCTGCTTCATTGCCTGCCTTTCTTTAATTTCAGTTTCTTTTTTTTTTCCCCCCCCAGATTTTGTGCTACCATCGCTAAGGAGATGGCCACAATTACTCGCATGAAGGCCACAAGTCAGGAGAAGAGTGAGTATATGGTTCTAAAACTTAGACTATACCTCCTGTTCTAGATATCAAGTCAGGGCATGGATAAAATAAAATAACTGATCAAGCAAGTGAGGGACTTCATGTTTAAAAGTCCAGGAAAACTGGTGAAACTGGATCAGTAAATCATAATTCTATAATCTGAACATCCAAGCCGTATTTCATGAAGTCTAGAGAAACCAATTTTAGCCTCTTTCCCTCAGCTTTATATGTAGCCTTTAAGTGCAGGCTCCAGGTATTGGTCTTCCTCATTGGAAGTGTAGCCTTATTATCACCATCCTCTTTTGTCACCCATGACCTCAGGGATCATCAATATCAGTGGAATACTTCTGCTGGTTCCAGCTGACAGTGAAGCAGRCACACAGTCTGTTCCTGGTGACTCCAAGCCAGCATTAGTTTTTCCCACCCAAAGGGTTATACAGGAAATTTGCCCTTCTAAAGCCTGGAAAGATTTTAGGTCTTTCTTTGAGGTTATTTCAAGCAAAGGGTTGAAGTAGTAGTGAATTGAACTATGGACGAGCAGTGTCTTGAAAGGAAGGAAAGAAAAGGTTTCCTTGAGAATCTTTTTCTTTTAGTGCCCTAAATAGCTTTTCTCGTGAAAAGGCTTTCACTCCACTTACAATTTTGTCACCTATCTTCTCAAGTAACTGTCAAGATTTTCACGATGGATATACTTACTCTGTTCCACTTTGTCCAACTTCTACTGTGATAGTTGCAGCTCCAAGTTTAGGAAAAGTTGGATTTATCCAGTTGTTGTTCCAAAGAAATTTAACCTTTGTAACTTTTCCTACATTAACTTCTGCATCAATATAGGCTGTGTAAGTGTTGTCTGGTTTGAGGGTACCCCTGTGAAAGAGAACATTTTATGGATGTGAGATATCCAGCTTGAGACAATATTTATCTTATTACATGGTAGCAACATTATTGCCGGATTTCTGATGTAATTCATCCCAAACCACTGTTTTTCAGAGGCAGCAAAGGCAGGTGGGCCTGATATGCTGCCTTTTTGTTTCTTTCTTCATAAGATCAATTTAAACAGGATTATTAATCTAAAACATGAATTAAGCATTCTAGAAGAAAAGTTTATTTTCTATTGAATTATTAACTTACTTGGTGATCTGGTACTGCCTTGTGTTCCCATCACTGCCATACAGGGCAACATTGACATATCCTCTTACGTTGCTCTTTCCAGAAAGGGTCACGGTTATTTTGTACCTCCAAACTACACAGAAGAAATACAATGATTTAGATTGTAACCAGAGAGAAACAGTGTCTAAAATATCAAACGCTGGGGTTTTTTTCTGTCTGTACACTGTAGTTGAAAGCAGAATATACAAAACGCCAGTGAGTCAAATCTGCTGTTATGTCCTAATGAGAAAAACATGAGAAATGGTAGATATTTTTTTCTTTCTAGGAGAGAAAAAGGAGAAAACTGGTCCATACCATGGTAAATGCGATATAGATCTCAGCATTTTGACCATGAAGGTTTTCGTACACAGTGAAGCTGGAAATAAGAGGGTGTTAGGAATAAATATGGATACATACAGAATCTAAGCAGCATGAAAAGCTTCTGAAGCTCAAGGAAAATAATTTTTGTGAGAACTTTCTTTTAGTGTGCAATTAGCAAAAGGAGCTCAAGAAGTTTCTGATTTGTGTTTACAAAGGCAAAGGAAGATCTGTTTCTCTGAGAGCTGACATTTAGGATAACTGAGGTTGTAAAGGAGGTCCTCTGGTCCATCCAGTTCTGAAACCAGGCCAGCTGTGATCAGCCTGCTCTTGGCCTTTGTTAAATGGGGTTTTGAGCATCTCCAGAGACAGAGATTTCCCATGTTCTCTGGGCTCCTCTTCCTGCATTTAACCACTGCCATTGTTACTGTATTTTTCATACTGTTTGATAAGAAATTCCCTTGCTGCAACTTCTGTGCATTGTCTCTCCTCCCTTCTCCTTTCACCTTGCAATCCACTAAACATCTCAGTGACCTCCACCAGACTCTATAGTTTGTTCACAGCTTTTTGTACTGGTGGCCCCCAGTGGGGGCTCTAGTAGTGGAGCAAAAGAGAAAAAAGCATGAAGAACTGAAGAGACTTTGCACTGTGATGAGATCTGTTCATCTGTTAAAATTAATTGTCAAACAGGAAAATAAAATATTTTTTACAAGGAGTAGGTAGCAATGGAAGCGTTCAGAACTCACGAGGAAAATCTTTGGCCTCGCCAGTATTCAGGTAAAGTTTCGCCAAACTGGTGCTAATTTTGTGTTTGAATTTATCTGCGTAGTGACCCATATTTGGGCATCCCTCTTCTGGGCATGGGAAACAGTTTCCCTAGTGAAAACAAAAATATCTATTAATAACATTATCCAGCCAGCCAAGGGAAAAAAGAAAAACAGTCAAAGGACTTATTTTTAATATACCCACCTAACTGGCCTTGTACTACAGCAAGAAATTTCGAGTAACCCTTTCCACGACTTGAGAAAGATCATGTAAGTGAGCCAGCTCTTAGGCTGTAGTTCCCTGTCTCCCAGCCCGGGACACGGAAAGGCTTCCCGACCTTGGTCCACAAACCACTGCTTTGTCCCTGGGGCCAACTTCAGTCACCAAAGTACTTTGCTCACAGACTGACCCCATCAGGCTATCACATATTGTTTTACTTCTGATCGTTTTAAAAATGAGGAACGTAAGCTGTGCTTGAAAGCTGACCTGAGGGATTGCACTGCTTGCTGTTTGATAAATTCATCTGCCTCTCCTCCTCACCTCGATGCAACAGAGGAGGCCTAGGGGGGCCACACAAACTACAGCAATGCCTCAAGGGCTGCCACACCAGCACAGAGCCAGGCATGTCCCCATCTGTTATTGCCTTTTCCTTCTTTGGCCCGTGTCATCTGCACAAGCTGTGAAACTTCAGGGTGCCTGACACTTCTCTTACACATTGGGTGCAAGGTAGCATAAATAAATTGAATTTCAGATGCATAGATAAGGGCCAGTGTTTTCGTTATGGTCCATCCCAAGGCTCTGAGAAATACTTACTGATTGGAAAAGATCGTATGAAGCACACTGATAGCCTAAAAATCCATCAGGGTAGATAATACTGTCCGAGTAGTACTTGTAACTCCGCAAGTGATTGCAAGCCACAAAGTCCCGAGTTCCTGTGGAGAGATGCCCCCAGGTTAGCTCTTCTTTTCTGTTACCATTCCAGGAAAGAAACCAGCACAGCCCTTGCCATGCCATTGGGATGCCTCATTCCTCCTGGGAAGCCTCGTCACAATTCTTGGAGCATCAAACATAAGGTGGGAACGTCACTTCGGGTGAGCTGATGCCCTAAGGAATGTCACCGGCTCAACAGGTACAAAATGCAAACTTGAGGTGCTTTGTGGAGACTGACTGTGCAGCTCAGCCCAGCCCCTGCCCCTCGAAAAACACTTATTCAAGCAATCTGACCGAGTTTAACAATAGAAACGAGAGCTGTCTGAAGCAGGGCTTTTGTAGGCAACGGTTTCATTACCATAACAAAAGAAAACCAAATGAAAAGTATTTAACGGCGAACTTCCTAGGGCAGTGCAGATTTGCTCCAGCTGAGGACTTCAAAACAAAATCATTATTATTTGGGGGGTGCTTAAGAAAGGGAGACTCTTAAAATTAAAATAATGAATATATTATTTTCCTTTGTGTTGCCTTTATTTTCCTGACTTTAGGTTATAAAGAAGAACATATACAACGCAGTCATTTCTTTGTGCTTTAATTCCCCATTATTGATAACAAGTTTACTCTATAAAAAAAAAGAAAGGGGGAGAATGAAAAAGTAATGCTTCCAGCTGAATTGAATAAAACCTGGAGTAAAAGGCTAGTTATCACAAATCAGTTAATGGATTCCCAGAGCTTAAGGTGTTTGCAGTAGTGTAAGAAAGAGCTCAGATAATGTATTGAAAAATCTCCACAGCAGAAATCTTCAGGTGTTTTTTAAATTTTTTTTAATCGTATGTGCAATTTAATTTTATAAAGACACATAGGAATTTTCTAACACTTAAGAGATTTTATTAGAACCACGTAAAACAACAAAGAACAGTGTATTTGAGCAACTACGTGCCAATCTCTTTTTAGCTGCCTAAAAATAGACACAATGACATCACTTCAATGCAACTCAGATTGTAATCAGTAACTTCAAAAAGAATTAATTTCTCTTTCTCAGAAGAATTTCAGCTGAAGACACCCCAGCAGGAGCAGCTGTGAACATCTTTGCCCAGTTCCACCAGTGCTGCTGCTGGGCAATTAGACACAAAGTGCAATGTGTTGTTACAGACCCCTCAAAATTCTTGGCACAATTCCAGTAATTTTTGTTTCTGCTATTAGATCGTTTAGAGGAAACATATTTTCCAGAGGCAAACCCTTTGTCTTATTTTTTAATAAGCTCTGGAAAAGTGGTGTGTTTTGAGCACATTGACAGTTTCACTGSGGTCTGTGGCTGCCACTGCTGGTGGACACACCAGAAACTAATGCAAAACATCTGAATTAAGGAAATTGAAGTGGCTACACGGCGAGGGGTTGACCTTCCCCTGAATTTGTAATGCAATCAACACACTTACCTTCCCAGATACCATCGAGATCCACGATCTGTGAAACAGGGTTCTTCGCGCACCCGGGCATTTCCTCTCCTCCATTTGGATAAAAGTCAAGATGTCCTATAGCTGGGCTCATGCCAAAACCTGAAGCATTTCAAACAGGAGTAAGCATGTTTTAAATTAATCTTGTCTCATACCTGTAGCTGCTGGCTTCAAGTTCGTCTGTGCATGGTGGTTAGGCTAGGAGCTGTGAGGGACTGAAATGGTGCATTTRTTCTGTGTCTGTGACACAGCACAACGGCCTCGAGGAACAATCAGAATACTTCGGTGCCACAGGGCATAAATAATTCATATTAGTACAGTAGGGCTGAATACTCACCTAAGTTGGGGATGGTGGGAGCTATGTCAGTGTGGATAACGTCAACAAAGTCTGCATCAGATGTATCCAGTCTGACTTCAATTGGAGTGCCTTGAAAATAAGGTTGTGCAGGGTCCAGTCCTGAGAGAAAAAGAGTAGTCTTATGTATAGATAAGGAGATGTAGGTATAGAATCATTTTACATAACACTGACGGATTATATATAGTGAATATCACAYATAGAGTTGCCTGTGGTTCCTTATATCTAAATAAAACAGGCATTAATAAAATGATGGTGTGTGCTGTCTCTTACCAAGTGGCTTTTCTCCCAGGAAGTCACCTGTGTGAAGCCTATTAAATTTTACTGCTTTACATACTTAGATCAATATTGACACACTTGAAATAACTTTTGTTTTTAATTGAACTTCTCTTTAATGACGTTGCTCAAACTGAGGTTGYTGTGTCTGCATCGCAAGTAACTGATCCCTCTGTGTGGTTTCTGGAGTCCCCTGCTTAAGAGCCCTCAAGAGGAATTTCTGCTGATAGCACCTCACCTGCTTGGGGGTGCTGAAACCTGCCTGTCTACTTCTAGCTCCTGTCAGATTTGGGGAAAAACATCTAGTTTTCAAGCAACGAGCTTTGCTTTTGAGCCTAGCAGAAAATGGAATGAATTTGCTTCCCAAATTGCCACAGCAATTTCAGGAGCTTGTAAAGCCTTGCAAATTGCACAGTTTTTGCTACCTTATAGTTGCATCTCTTCTTGTCTCTGGGCAGCACATTTGGGTTTGCTTTTAAACTGAATTTTGTAGACTATTAGTTCGAGGTTCACCGAGCCTGAAATCCCCGAGGAAAAGTAACAATTGAAAAAGGTTGTGTTAATAATATCCAAAATTGTCTTTTATGCATGAAAGGCCACTCTGCTTAATGCACAATGCCCTTGGCACTGCCTGTGTGATGAGTAAGGAGATCAAACCCATAGCTTTAACCTCTGGAAGTGCTGAACACGTTTAAAAAAACCCCTTTGCTGTGTAACACATGTGYAAACAAAATAATGATCACACTGTTTTCCCCACACTTTCCAGGGCCCTGCTCCTTGGGGTACTGTGAGAAGGGGCTGAGTTCAAATTATCCTYGACTACACAGCAGCCCACAGATCATAAGAGAAAGTGAAGAGCAGCATTTCATTTGGTGGCTTTAGCCTGAGCCGTGGCTGAAGTCACTGACCAGTTATCCTTCCGATGCCCGGCCGCCTGCTGCCAGCCTCGCCCGCAGCGTGTGCTCCCAGGCTGTGGCCAATTATGTGAACGTCAGCTGGAGAGTATCCATATTCATCCTGAGGAAACAGCAACACACGGACATGGCTACTCCTGTTTTCATCAGCAACAGGGAAGACTTCAAAGSGGGTGAAAAACGACTTTTAATTCGACTGCTGACTCGGGAACTCCTATAGGATTTCAGCGTCTGTTTGCGAGTTTAGGGACTTACGCCCGATGCACAGATTTTCCAAGCCTSATTATTCAGGTGCTGCCCCCATTTGGAGGCTGTTATAACTCCGGACAGCTCTGTCAACAGAGTCCTGCGAGGCTCTGTGTCCTTCCACATCCTGGGGCCCTAAGATTCACAGAACGCTTGCCTGGCCTGGAGGAATCAGCCAGGCAGGAACTCTTCGTTACAGCTGGCAGGTCAGGCACCATGCACAGCTGGGGGAGGACATGAGAGGAGAGATGCCTTCAGCCTTTTTGGGCAGTAATTCAGCAGCTGCAATGCAGATGTGGAGATGAGAGGTGGGTCAGAGCACTCCTAGACCCAGCATATCCCCTGTTTTTAGTTATTTACGCTTCTTTCATGGGAAATGTGTGTTGAAAACAACACACAATTAGACTAAAAGAAGGCTTCAAACCAAGCTCCACTTCCCATGCAAAGCTGGCTACAAAAGGGGGCATGTGGCACCTCCTGTAGGTTTGGGGACTGTCCACCACGGCTTTCCCTGGGGCAGCTGGTGGGTCCTGCTTGTCCTCAGCCAGGGCTGCTCCCTGAGAGCAGTTGTCCTCCAGCTGCTGCTGGCTGCCAGCTGGTTTTCTGGCGCTCTTATGAGCTCTTTGGTAAGTTTTGGTAGGTTCCGTCTCTGTGACATGTGGGCCATGTCCCTTATCTCTGCATATTTAAAACTTTGCAACGCTTTACATCTGTTAACATCTACAGGGTAACTGTTTGTCTATACTATGGGAGTGTCTTGTAGAACTTCCAGTCCCTAAGTTGGCTGTCCCTGCTGTTACCACACTGTCCTCTAATTTTAAAAGAAGGGGGGTTTCCTCACAGCTTCTGAAATGATTGTGGAGTAGAAGACAATGTTTTCTGCTGGATACATCCACATTCTTGAAAGTTCCAGAGCTGTATTTCTTTCAAATCAGTATTCTAGCTGTAATTTGATAAGCAGAAGACTCTTACCATGAGAACATTTACGAAATAAGCGACTTCAGCGCCCACCACACGGATGTTGTTGGATGCCTGGGTGTACTGACACCTTGCCCCTCTTTTCCAGTCTACACAGATGCAGTTCACATCTTCCACAGTGAGCATCCTCTGTTTTGCAAAACAAAAGTAAAAACCATGGTGAATACAATACGGAATGGATTCGCGTTGCTCATTACAGCTCAACTCCTAAATGTTGTGTGAACTTGTATGGGAATATTTTGAGAAACAAAACTGCAGCATGGATGTGTGGTCGTGGCTGCTCAGAGAGGTTTGTGTGACCACACAGWGCTGAAACTGGGTGGGGTGTGATGTAGTCATGGCCGTGATCATTTCAAATACCCAGAGCAGTACTTTTTACAGAAGTGAAAACAATATCAATAGTGATACTTCAATTCTTATTGAAAGAAAAAATCAGAATCACACAGAATCAGAAGCTTTACTGTTCTTCACTGAGCTGGATTGTTTGGCTGAAAGTATTTTTCTTTAGCAGCTTAAGTATGTGGCAACAACTGACAAAGGACAAGAAAGGCAATAAAAGTGTCTGTGACCATGCCAGAAGTGGTAAAAATCAATGTGCAGATAGGATTATTGCTTAATGGGAAGGAAAGTAGCCTACACATAGGAGGATTGATGTGTTCACAATCCTATTTGCTTCCCTCTTTATTGAAGAGATTCACTGAGACCAATTTGTTTCTAAGTATAAATAAATTAGAGTATTGAGATAAAACATAGGCCACCATAATGGAGAAAGAATTTAAGGATTTATCTCATGCCTTTACATCCTGGAAAATTGATCAAACAGATTTAAGGGACTAGCTGAAGCAAATTGTGAGCTATCTCATTGATTGTGAAATTCTAGGAAAAAACCCTCTATTTTAAGGAAGCAAAATATAAGACAGAAAATTATAAAACTATTAATCTGCTTCTGATACTTTAAACAAATTATTAACTAACAAATCCAACAATCATTCCTCATTATTATTTTCTTCTGATCTAGTATCAGAGAGAAGCAGGCAATGAGGATRCAATAAATGTGAAATCTTGATTTTAGTTTCACATTGTTTGTCATAGTGTTCTCATAAGTAAAATAGGAATACATAATTTAAAAAAAATTGTAGTTTTGTTAATGGTTGAAAAACCTTGTCCTCAAAGTGCCATCAACTGGTGTTCTGCTCTGTGCTGTCCTACTGGTGGCTTTCATTAGCTGCTGCTGCAATATAAAGCACGTTTGGAGGACTTGAGAAAACCACAAGCTGGAATTGCACTTTGTATGGYGACAGGGTTAAGAAATAATTCGTGGAATTAGCACAAAAATCAATAAAGCAGAGTGCTTGACTACATTCAGTGTTTGTAGCCAGTCCAAGATTGAAAGCTTTGCTCGAAATGCCCCCCTTGAGGTCCCTTCTGGATGCAGATTTCTACATCTTTATTGCTTTTGGTAATGGCCAGCCCATGTCAGCCTCCAACACCCCCACGTGGCAGCCCAAACCTTCATGACAGACCTTCCATATCTGGAAACCTGTCTCTTGTCTGAAGAAATAGGATGCAGGAGCTATGAGTCTGCAGTTCTTTCTGGAATCACTAATCCTAACCAGTATCTTGCTCCATGGTTTGTGTTGTTTTCACCAAGAAAAAGGGCACTTATTGAGTCAAATCCTCTTGTCACTCCCTTCACTAAAGAGAAAAACTGAATGCATTTTACCTCGTGCCTTTCCTCAAGGTGCAAAGCTACATATTTAAATTGGTAACAATCTGAAACCATGACCTTTTTTCTGCTCTCTTATCACTGCAAATACCGTGAGAACAATAGGTTAGAAACAGAGAAARCAGGCAATTTATAGGAATGTGTTTATAAATGCAAACGAAGGATGTCCCTGTGGCACCTACCTTGCACATGTCTGAGAGCCAGTTTTCTTCTCCACTGTCTATAAACCCATGTATAATAAATCTGGTCATCCTGCTTGCATTAAAATTCGAGGACTTAATTGTTGACTTGTCGACTGCAGAGACCTCCTACATCAATGTAGATTTCAAATTAATAAATTAAATTAACGTGGATAATAAATTAATAAACCTTTAAATCTGCTTTCTGTAAATAATTTTTCAAAATTGCCAAGACCCGAACTCTGCTTATCTGTGCAGGTGTTTCAAAGTTATGCAATGTTGAACTCATCTGCAAGGGTTCACATGATTATGGCTCAAGGTCTGCATCTCCGTTCAAAGCAAGCTTTGACACGTGTCTTAGAGCAGACAAGACTTTACTTTTAATGCGTTTTCATTTTATMTGTGGAAAAAAATTACCCCAAAATGTTCAGTTTCCCAGTACTTCTCAGCGGGGACYCTTTCAAGGAGCTGGAAGAGGTGGTCTTTTGAATAAAGTGGAAGTTTGRACATTTTTAACACTTTTCAGGAACACAGCCGGAGTCTGTGTTTATTCATGATTTTTGCATGGGATTTACTAATGTTTAAAACACAACAGTTCTTACTTGAGACTCATCAGGATTTTCCCTTGTGTAGAGGAGGAAGTGAGTGTCTACATTCTCTGGTTTCCAGGGTAACTTATGGATTGGTCTTTCAATGGTCCCGGACCATGGCACGTCATCTGTGAAGCATCCAAGCCTGTCATAGCAAACCTCCTTGCCTGTAGCATGAAAATTAGATCAATAACATGTGAATGAGCAAAGAAGTGGAGCAGTTAGAACTCATAGCATTTCTTCTCTGGGGGTCTCTTGATTCCTTGAAAACCTCACAGTTTACACAAAGCCGAGACCAGCATTTGCCCTCTCCTAGACCTTGAGAGGCTGCAGTTTACCCCAAGGAAAGAAGCCGCCCTATAGATCATCAACAGTCTTCAGTGGAGTTCCTCTCTGGTATCCTGTGCCATTCCTTGGGTATCTTTCCCCAGCTGTTGCTTTGCCCAAGGCAGAACCACCTAATGAGTTTTTTCCTAATGCCAAGCCAAAATATTGCACACAATCAGCAATAAATTGAGACTCTGCTGAACAGTTGACTRTATGTGAGAAGTCTGATACCACACAAACCAGTGTCTTCTGCTGAATATAAAGCTATACCCTCMTAAGACTGCCTCCACCCCCTGCCCCTGTTTTCCTCCATTTCCATCACTAAGAAGAGTACAAGAAATCATTCCCTAGGTTAGGAGAGCAGTAGCTTTGTTCTGAGATAGGAAACATCGGCGTTTCTTCCTCACTCCTAGCGTAGGATTCCTAGAGTGGAGAAGAGGAAAGACAACGTGCACACACTCCTCTCACCATTTTTATATGGGAAAGCRAACCAATTAACACCAATCAGTTAATTTTGAGGCACCAAAGTATAGAATAATTCCTCACAAAATATAGCAGCATGGAAATGCAATATAAACACTAACACCACATGCTTACCTTCTGCTGCGCTGAGCAGAAACAGGCCAAGAATCCAAATTCCAAGCATCTAGAAGAGGAGAAARAGAAGCAGCTGGGATTTGCTAAGCCACTCGATTCTCAAGCAGCACACTCAGCTCTCTTGGTGCTGAATCTCTCAAGGTGAACAGAGTGCCTGTTGTTTCTGCAGGATGTATCTCTGCCTGCTGTGTGTGCCAGACAAGTATGAGTCAGCTTTGTGTTTGCTTGCTCCACGAGAGATTGGGGGGCCATAAATATACTAATGCACAGCTTCAATGTGATTTTTATCGTTTTGAGGCTATGCTTCTGTTAAGATGTATGGTAGCTACTTTAGAGTTAGCATAAGGACTAACATAATGTGAGCTGCCATTCCCCTTTACATTCCTGTGTCATGAGGAGCCACAAACCTGACAAGGTACAAGAAAACCCCCCCAGATCTGAATTACTTACGATGCAGCCCTGGAGCCCCAGGCATTAATGTGTGAACTTTGCATGTACTCTTTATAGCCTGCTTTATCCTTGGAAATGTTCCTAGAAAGATAGGAATATTTATTTCAGATTATAGCTTATAGCTAAGATGGAAACCAACTTTAATGGCTGATTTCTCGGATGGCTTCTAAATCCATGGACATAGATTTCTCGAATCAGTGTGCTGGAGCCCAAAATAGGATTGGAGCTCCAGAGGCAGGGTAATTCCCAGGCAGCAACTCATGAGGAGTGGGATGTTAAAGAGAATTATGTGGATTTGTGTATTGTCTTGGCTGGGAAGGCTTTTATTTTTAGTGTTGTATAGTAGGGATGTAGGGGATCTACTGGAATTAGTAGGGAACGACATCATTAAGTCTCCTTCCTTGCTCTGCATTAAGTGACTTCAGATGTGGAATGTTCCTGTAATTCTGGGTCTTTTGATGAAGGCTTAACCCTTTTGGAAAACTTCATAGTGGGCTTGGTATATTCTTGTCATAGTAAAACTCTGACCTTCTCCTGATATCCCTTTAATTTCCTTGTTGAAATAAGTAGATGTGGAAGGACACTTGTCTAACTCTTGGGATCCTTTCTATACCACCCATGTAACCCAAGCTTTGAGAAAAGCCTTCTCTGAGTGATGGTCTGAGAGCAAACAGACTGGAAATCTAGACAAAYATCATACAAAATTCCCTCAGACACTGGAACACGGCTGGAATGCTACAGAGCTCAGTAGGTTGGTCTAGTAAATACATGAACTAAAAGGTGATAAAGAGCCTGTGCAAATGCACAGGACTAAGTCTGGGAACCTCTTGTTCATGTTTAGCAGAAGGCTGTAAGTGAACTCAAGAAGAAATGAGATCTGAGCTGACTCCACTCAGAAAGCTTTGTCAGCTTGGCTATGCTTTATGGCCATACATGTTTGCAGACCTGTTCCCYGATCTCCACCTCTGGGAATGACCAAATGGATACCAGCTGTTACACTGCTATCACCTGTGCTAATCGAATTTATTGCTTTAAACAGTACTAAAATTTTATTTTTTACTAAAATAACACCCTTGGGACTGATTTAGAGCTCAGTGCTCCTGTCTTTAATTGAAGTGCATTTTAGTTTGTGATTATGTTCTATCAGTGGTACAGGAGAATCAGTACATGCCCTGGTGCACTTACAAGCTTTAACACTTGTTCAAAATGAGAGGGGAACAATCTTTCCCGCTTAATTTAAGAGCTGGTGGAAAAGATTTGAGTTAAGATTTTATCAGTTACTCTGCTGCTCTTATTCAACACTAATACAGGTCAAACAGAATAAATAGACAATTCCTTAGGCCATGATCAGTTGTATTTCAGCTGTTTCTTGTCCTTTGGGAAGCATGGGCAGGGCTGGGATGCAGGTCCCTCAGTATGGTGCAGGCTGCTCTGTGCTTGGAGGAGCTGCTCTGGTCCTCATGGCCTCAGACTGAGAGGCTTTGGAAGAAGGACAGCTTTCGATAAAAAAACCAATAAATTAGGGTACAGGTATGTTTCTGTGATCCAGAAGAAGCTGTAGTCTGGAATAGGAGGCAGGCAGAGGAGAGGACTGGATTTCYGGTGTTGCAGGATGCTGGGGCTCTCTCCTGGGACACGGTGTGGTGCTTCCCAGCTTTGTCCACGTTTTCCTTGCCACGTGTCAAGTCCCCAGGAGACTTGCAGGACTCAGAACTGCAGGTCTCTCTGGCTGGACCTCAGACTTGTGTTTAATTATGCTTTCAATTCTGTGCAGGCTTGTGTTTAGTCGAGGATACAACAGGATTGGGTTTTTTAAAAAAATATTTCATTCAGAAATAACCATAAATATGTTCTTACTATRATATTTCTACCCCCATTTCTTTAAAGTTTATCTGCCCAAGTACTTGTATGTCATTTATCAAACATGGGGAAATGAGAGTGAATAAATGATTAACTCTTTCTTCCTATTAATTAGCTCAGAGTTTGAGTTTTATACCAAGAAAATATCCACTGCCTCGGTCTCTTACAGCTGCMGGAGGCTCACTCTCGCCATGCTTTGCAGAGCAGTAGTGTTCATTTTAATGTGACATGGTCAGTCCYAGGATTTGCAAAACTTGGTTACTCAGAGTTTCTCTCCAGGATCATCAGTGGCCACAGCAAAGTTTGTGTTTGAAATCAAATGGTAGCCAGAAGCTGGGATTTAGTGTTTAGTTTCTTCTAAAGTAGGGACCACTTGAGGTTTGCCTTATCTGCTTCTTCCAAGCCGGTGCAGGGTGCAAAGGGCTGTGCTGACCTGCTGCAGGAATAACCTGGTTGTGCTGCTCCTGCCTCATCCCAAGTGTCTCCTGGGGRCAGAGCTCTTGTGTGGGGCTGGGAAGCTCTGAGCAGCAGCACAGGCTGCAGAAAGGAGGCTTTTGGGACCCTTCCCAGCCACAGGGGTGTTCTGAGGACACGTGCTGCCTCGAGTGTGCTTGATAGATTCCCACATTTTCYATCTATCAGTGTGGTGGGACTCAGTTCTTGCCTTGAGGAACTGGTAGGGAAAGACTGCAGTTCGTAAATTTTAGGTTTTAGGGTGTGCGATTACTAGTTGCTCCCATAGTTACAAGCACAATAAACACAGTTCAAACATTGACAAGTGTGTTTGCAAAGAACTGAAAAAAACCAAAGGGAACAATAAACTTTTTTTTTTTTTTTACACTGCTTTAATTGCCTCATGTGGCAACATCTCCATGGACAAGCCTGAAGGTTTACTCAGCTGCTGTGTACAGACGTTGGTGACCTCTAGCAGGGTGTGAGTAATTGTGGAACTCCGTATGCCACTGTTCCATGGCCGCAGAAAGTTGACCTGGGAAGAAAAAAGTGCTTGAATCAAGATTTATCTCTTTTCAGCCAATGAAAGACGAAAGGGTGTCAGCTGTCACCTTGAGGGTTGTTAGTTCAACCCATCATCCCACTTAAGCCTTCCTAAAAGCTCTCTGCACAGAACATTAGCATTTGCATATCAACAGTAGCAAGGTGAATGTCCTTCTTTTGGGGACCAGCTGTGAAATTTAATATGCTGTATCTTGGTTTGYAATTGTTTTGCTGTGGGAAAACTCTGCATTTCAGATTATTCACTGCTGTATTCTTTTCCAAACAGTTATTCCCTGGTGCATACTCAAACATTTGATTTTCTGTCCAAAGTGCAATGCCTTGTCCTTGTCCTTATTGAAATTCACATTGTTGATTGCAAACCATATGTCTGATGTAAGACCATTTTTCATTCTTATATCCCAGGGTTTTTGCACTTGCCTTCCGACCTGCAAATGGGATATACTCACCTATGCCCATCTTCTCCGTGTATTATATTGACTCTTTCTGCTCCCAGTCTTGCCCAGAGCAGAGRAAATATGGCTTTATTCCAGAGAAATTCAATTTTAGCAGTATTTTTGGGGTTGATTTCAACATCAAGATATTTTGTGTAAACTTCATCTTGAGAGAGGTCTCCACTGCAAATAGAAAAAAAATCAGAAAACATTGTTTAACAGCTCAGAGATTACTGAACTAAATCACATTCTCCACAAATTTTTGGGTTTTCCCTTTGTTACAACAGAAGTTTGCATTTTTGCTGTTCTTTGTAAGAGCACAGGGCACTGGACCAGGACTCTGGGGCGTTACACACTGAAYAAGGAGAGGATGAGAATCAGTACTGAACACTTTAAATGTGCCCATGGCAGGAGACCAGAGCCCCTGTGTGCTGAGTTTGCAGGGATCACTGCAGGGATCCCTCACCTGGAGCTCAGAAGCACAGAACTCTTTTTACAACTTTTTACAGCCCTTTTTACAACCATCCACCTGCCCTTTACGTAACAACATCTTGCATATTTCACGTTAAGCAGAATATTTGCAATGCAGAATTAGTGTTCACACTGTTTAAATATGTGGAAAATACATAGATTAATGTTACCAGCATTACATACTGTAGAAAAATGTCGATTTAACTTACTTGGCAATTTCGTATTCTTTTGTGTGCCCCTGTGTGTCATAGAAAATTAGGTTTATGTCTCCCCTCGTTTTCTTTACACCATACAGTTTGATAAATACTTTTTGTCTCCAAGCTGCATAAACAAAAGCAAAAATAAATCTAGATTATCATTGGTGAGCTTGAATTTTGATAAGTAATGTAGCATTTTTTGTCAGAGTCATTGTCAGAGCAGTTGTTTAGAGAAGCAGCACGGTTGATTGGCTGTAAATCACATCAAGGCAATCACTTTTCAAACATCTGAACAACTGTAACAAACCTTCTCCACTTACTAGCAAAAGGTTCATCTGCTGCTGTATTTAAAAAATACTTTTGGTTTACCCTCTTCAATTTGTCTGGGAACCTGTCAGCATAGTGCCCCATCATTGGACATCCTTCCTTTGGACATGGAAAACAGTTTCCCTAGGGAGAATAAGAGCATCAGTTAGTGAGGAATATTTTTTTTCCTCCTAGCCCTGGTGAAATTAAGGCTCAAGATGCTGTTCTGATCTTGCAAAGCTGTGGCAGTGCTTTATGTTGTCATAACTTAACACCAAACCCTGATAAACTTGTTTTAGGTAATGGCTCCTGTACCCAAGGGGGTGTAAAATGAGCAGGTTTGATACCTGTGTGTGAAAAAGGTCTGAAACTCGTTAGTTCAAATATTTTTCAGTTAGATTCTAGTGCAAAATATAAGCCAGCTTCATCCTCCTAGTGGAAGGGAACTTGCCTGCATTCGCAAATGGAGGAAAATAAAAGCAGCATCATTCACAAGTGCATGCTCTAATCAGTGCCCAATTCCATGAGCTTTCACTTTTTTCCCACTATTGTGRTGATATCAGTTATGCTTCAGGATTCATATTCCAGAGTGGAATAGTTGGTGGGAACTGCTCTGTGCTGTGTTTCCTCCTACCCAGCCACACCATGGGACCACAGCCACCAGCATCCAAGTGCTATCTGCTCCAGAGGCCTGGAATATTTTCCTCACACCTCACCCATTCCTGGGCTGRTACACTTACTTCCTCAAAGGATTTGTACGTCTCACAGGGATATCCGAGGTATCCGGTGGGATAGAGGATACTTGCAAAATAAAACTCATGGCTGCGAGAGTGGTGGCACCCCCCAAAGATTGTAGCATCTGTTGGAAAGAAGTTTATGAGCATTGGTGAAATAACCCCCATTATCCTGTACAAGAGTTGCACTTGTCTCACCATGGAAACAGCTGAGGCACAGAACAGAACAGCAGCATGAGTTTGTAATAATTTTTTTGGTCTGAATTTGCATCTCTCTCTCTCTGATGCCACAGCAAGATGACATTCATTACAGTTTTACAGGCTTAATAGAGCATGGACACTCCACCAATATTCTGCCAACCTGCCCAAAATCTCTAAAAAGAGGGAAGTCTCAGGTGCAGAGGTGAGGCACGTACAGTCTCTGGAAACACTTGAGTGTTTTTGCCTAATTCATGTCTTATAAGTGATGGATGTTCTTTATAGTATCTACAAGAAACCAGAAGTGGTGGTGTCATGATGCTGATTTGGCCTACCTCAGCCTGAAAAACCTCCTGCTGTTGGATCTGCAGACTTCCTGTTTCCTGCCTTTTCGGGTYTTTTGTGTCTAATTTCAAATTACAGAAGCAAAGCTTAGTCATGTATGATGCCTTCTTTCCCTGCAGTGTCCTCTGTGGAGCACTTTTCTGTTCCAGCCTTTATTGTTTCTTACTTCCTTTTTGACTTACGAGTAAACAGGCAAACAGCAATTTTGTTTTCCTGTTTTCTCCTAAGCAGATGGTAATTTTCACCGTTCACGTTTCAGAACTGAACAAAAACAAAGTACTATGCGTGTTGGAATTGTGTGCTTACCTGCAATGATAGCTTCAAAGTCGCTCTGTTTCATCTCCGGACTTAAATCGGTGCACCCAGGCATCACAGTTCCTCCGTTTGGGTAAAAGTCCAGGTGCCCAGTGGTGTTGTACATCCCAAGCCCTGAGACATGCACGGGATGGTGTCAGTGACTGGTGACACGCCCACCCCTGCAGGTGCCTCCTGGCACAGGATCGCTTACCTGCAGCAGGAAAGTGAGCGGCGTTGCTGTGGATAACATCAACGAAGTTTGCATCCGAAGGATCCAGTCTCACCTCGGGAGGAGTACCTTCAAAATAGGGCCCAGCAGGGTCTAAACCTAAAAAAAACCCCACATGTATTGGTTGAGGGGGTGGGAGAGAAATGTTGCGTGTGTTAATATGTCTTTTGCCAACTTATGACATCAGATAATTAGTTTTGCAAAAGGCAARCCCAATAATGATGTGAATTCTAAGTTGGACTGTAAAAAACTATGGTTTTGTGAACCTTCCTGAAAACTTATTACAAGAGAAGTAAAATATTTTTCAATAGATTACATAATGGCATATTATTACTAGGAAGGAGGCATTTCATTATCTACGACCTTAATACTGGCATGTAAAGCTTTACAAATACGGAAAACTAGGGATTCTTGTTACTTTGTGTGGGGCTTGATGTAACCCAGTGAATGATGGTAACGTTACAAACAGGTTAGCTATGTCTGTCCTTTCACTAAAGAGCTATTAACCTAAATAGAGAGAGAAGATGTCATAATTACCCTTGTTTCTGAGAAGCATAAAGTTTGCCTGCTCTCACAACAGCTATCCCCAGCACTGCCAAGAATTTAATTCCAGTCTACAGAGCAGTGTGTTGCAAGGTCCTTTCCTTCAGACACATGCTGTTAGCTGTGCACCTCGGTGAGCAGCCTACCTGTTATCCGCCTGATGCCTCGGATCCTCCTTCCCGCTTCTCCCGCAGTGTGTGCTCCCAGACTGTGGCCAATTAAATGGATTTCGTAAGGGGAGTACCCGAACATTTTCTGACCATTAGAGTGGCCGTGGTAGGAGATAAGAACACAGGCTTTGAATAACAAGCAAAGAGAAGGTCTGGCATTATGGGCCTCTGGGAACATCTAGACCGACTTTTTGCGTAGCAAACAGGGTGTGTGTTCCTKGAGTTAATTGTTGTTTAAATTACACCAAGAATTGACAGAAAAATGACCCAATGTGGAATTTTACATGCATAGTGATGAAGGATTCACTGTTGTAGTGTTGGCATTTGGTTACTGTATTCCACGATCCTTGGTGACAAAATATGAACCACCTTTTTCATTTGGATCGATGCCTGACACCATCTTCCATAAAAACGATCTTTTTTTTTCTTTATTTATTCTATTACGTAGCCCTTTTTTTTATCATATGTCTATTCTCCACCTGTTTACTTAGAATATGTGGTMATATAATGAATAATATTTTCACTGATAAGCTCAGGTGGGGTGGCATCCATTCCCCTCTTTGCCAGGTCTCACCTGTACAAGACCTGCACTGCTGGGATATTCCACTTGCATTGAGGGTGGAAACGGAGAGATTTTTCATTGGGAGACACATTTCATTGGGTTTTGTAGCAACCAAAACCAACAAGGTTGCTAATTGCTTGAGTTTTTTTTACATTAAATTTTGTTTTGTAATCTGTGCACCGAAATTAAAGCAGATTTGCAGYATTGGCCTGTCTGCCTTTACTGTTAGATGGCAGATTCCTCTGAATACMTTTTACTGCAGTGCTTCCATTTACAGTGCAGCTTAACCTTTCCTACAGTCCAACTCCAAAAGTTTGTAAATTAGGGAAAAGAAAAGGAAGTCTAAGCACTATTTATGCATTTTTGTAAGGGAAGAAAGAGGGGCCCTAAACTGCAAATGGTGCAGTAACAGAGATAGTAATTGRGAAACTGAACCCATCTTCAAACGACCTGGTATTTGTACACAGAGGAGAAAGATCCAGAAGTAAATGTGTGAGGCTGGATATGGATTTCCTAGGTAGGAACAGTAGATTGATTGTATTCCAGCAGAATCTGGGAAAGTGTTTGTTGATCCTCAGGTACTTGCAAGGTTGTCACTTTGCCTTGTGGGCTGTGAACTGCCTCTTCCAGCACATCAAGATCAGCAGCTCTGACCAGGATCAAGTCCAGTGCCAGGCAAGATTCTCATTTGCAGCTGCTCCAGGTACTCATGAGTCTTTCTGAAACCAGTGGGAAATGCTGATACTTAAAATCTGCAACTGAGCAGTTCTGCACTCTGTGTGTAAATGGGAACACCTGCCTTTGGGAACATGGTGGTGACAACCAGAAGGCAACTGGACACTTTATTGTGCTGTAGACAGCAAATAYGGCATTAGCAAATACGGCAGCTACTGCTCGTTTTGGTAGCACTGAGATATTAATGTACTTGTAGCACGTGTATATAATGCTGCAAAAACTTGTAAGCACTGAACTCGCCTCATTTCCATGGAATGCCGGCTTGCCGGTAACATCACATGGAAATGTTGCCACCTACCGGTCCCTAATTAATTGGCACATCTTCTCAGTCACTTCAGCTTAATTTGTGTCCTTTGTGGCTGCGAGAATTCCTTACAGGGCCGGTAATTAGTATAATTAGCTGGATCTCAACTGCACAGCTCGGCCTGACGGTACCGGGCAAGGCCGAAACCCAAAGCTGCAGCGTCACAACCCCACCGTRCCCAGGGAGGAGTGGCAGGTGGTGGGGCAGGGTCTTTTACCTGCAGAGTTGTTATGAAATAAGCGACCTCAGCGCCCAGCACGCGGATGTTGTTCACGGCACTGACGTAGGTGCCTTTCGCACCCTCCTTCCAATCCACGGCGACGCAGTTCAGGTCTTCCACTTCCAGTAGCAGCTGGCGCGGGAACACRGACAGCAAAGTGTTTAAAGGAACGACATAACAACCAGAGATTCGACTTAAATCAGCTTGAGGATTAAAAGGTAACATAATAATGAAGTTTCTCATCCGTTACTAAATGAGACTCTTCACTCTAGCCAGTACCACAGTGAAACATGCATCTTCTCACAAGACAGAATATTACTAGCCATTCCTCCAAAAAGTATCAATTATGAAAACTATAATATTTTCTTTTCTACMGTTTTTATACATATTTGAAATACTTTTGAAGTACCATACAACTGCACAGTAGAGCCTTTATGCAGTATGCGACTTTCTTTGAGGGATGTTGCTAGTTTAATTGAATTATATAAGAAGTAGACTTATTTACCAAGTGCCTTTAAAACTGAAAAATTCATGTCAGACTGAAAAGAACTTCGTAGGAGAGTGGAAAGATTCTATTCCAGCAAAGAAAGCATTGGTCACTTTGGTACTGGGCACAGTCTTGCAGAGATCAGTGAATTTTCCAGGGGAAGAATCATGTGTGAGTCTGCAGCTACAGCTTTCTGTGACTAAGGCTCACTTAGGGTTTGAGCTAGAACAAGGAGTGGTAACACAAATTAATCCACGAAAAACAGCTAAAGGTGAATGACAGGGAAAACAGAAGCTTTAAATGATAGTGCACCCAGGGCTCTCTCCTCCCCTGTGGGGACCATAAGTTTGTAGTGTAGAGAGCCAGAAAGGCTTGCTCTTTCTTTTCACCTGAAAAAATATTTGGAAATTTAATATTCTGGGTTAAAAGTTTTTATAGCTTTGTGAACAAAAGTAATGCTGCAGATCTGTGTCTTAGTATCCAGTGGTGTCTTTTTCTAGCTTGTCCTTTTCTCTGCCAGCACAGAAGAATCAGCAACTGGAGTAGATCTTGCTCATCTGCCAGAGCCAAGGTACACTCTGCTGGTTTTGTGGGAGCTTCTGCATTTCATATTTGAAATATTTTTCTCACTGAACTCTGTAATCAAACCCCAAAAATTTTGGTGATTTTTTGTTTGTTTGTTTGGGTTTTGTTGTTGTTTGTTTGTTTGTTTGTTTGTTTACAAGAATGGAAAAGTGGTGAGTCAGAACAGTATTTATAGACTGAAACTTGAGCTTTACAACTCAGGAAGGCCTTTGGACTGAAGGATGACTCAGTTGCTGCTAATGGGAGCAGCAGGGAATTGCTGTGTCTAATCCAGTATCCGGACAGGGGTGTAGAGGCTGGKGACATCTGTGCTCAGTTATTGTTTTGATCTGATCTGCAGGGTTTGGGAATGGAAGCTCTGGAGAAACAAGATGTCAGAGAGGACCAAGGAGCCTTGACTATGCTGCATCTTCCCAAGTGGGACCACTTTGGCTTTTGTGAAATTTAAATCTTGGTTTGCATCTTCTACTACCCAACGAACTGTAAAATAGACAGTGAAATTTAAAGCCTAAAGGATACTGACAGAGCTACTACTGCTGATGGAAACCAGAGGATACTCTCTCGTACCAAGCACATTTCTACCACCCAGCCTGTTTTTCCAGTGCTGCCAAAGCCATGAATGATGAAGGACGTTTTCCTGCGTGAGGAAAAATGTGACTTTTGGATGGTTGAGGAGTTTATCGCCGAGATCACCTGCGTGTTAAAAAAAAAAAAAAAGGCAAAGTTTTATCTATTCATACTTTCAAACATTTGAAAAAGTCAGCTAAGTCATCCCCTCTGTAGATCTAAAGGGACTACTTTGTAAGGACAGTCTGTGATTTTTGGAACTCAGGGACCCTTCTATCTCTCCTTTCTCCGTTCCGCTATGGTTTCCAAAGAAGTTGTGCCCGTATGGTTTCTCCTGCTCCCACCTATTCTGCTTATTGCACCAAGAACCCCCYCTTTGCAGAACATGAAGCAACCTAAAAGGGCCTCAGTGTCACAGAGTATCTGTTGGCCTGAGCTGGAGGAGTTCCTCCAGGGAGTAGCCCCTCAGCTCCACAGTTCCTGCTCCAGCTTGTCCTTTTGCTGACCTGACCTTTGGCTTCCATGTGCTGCTCTGCACCCAAGCAGCCTGGTTTTCCCATTAGCTGCTCCAGAAAGGCTGGAAGAACTTCATGCAAGGCCTGCGTGCAGTAGGGGTGAAGCTGATCTTCACACATGGCTGCCAGCTACTTAATTATCTATTTTTCTTTGAGAATGTTATCCGCCTGTATTGTTTCCAGACAAACACAGGGGCTGGGATGTGAGCTCAGGGAGTTTGGGTGTGGAAGGGCTGTGTCCTAGATCACAGATACGCTTGAGTTTAATGTCTGGGAAGTAGTGCAAGCTGTATTTTGATTTAATTTATCAACAACAGAAGTGCTGAGCAACCTGCTGCTGAGTGTATCTAATACGCTTCAACGTTCCTCAGAGACCTAAACACATGAACAGGTAGTCTGCCATAACCTATATCCTCGTGCAGGAAAATACCAGGAAACTTCTTGTGCCCTACAGTTCATTTATAACAACTTTTTTGTGCTTTACCCCAGAGTACATTCATTACTGTACCTTCAAACTATCTGCTTGCTCTGACTTGTCTGTCTCTGGTGACTGACAATGACTTTGTAACAAGTTAACAAATATTTGCAGATTTAGTCAGATTTTGATGTTAAAAATAAATGTCACCTGTGAGTTATTTCCTGTTTCTCTGGTGTAGAGAGAGAAGCTGATGTTCATATGTTCTGGAGAATCAGGCAAACCTGTCAGAAGTCTCCCTGGTACCCCGGACCAGGGCGGGTCATCTGTAAAACAGCCAAGCCTGGGGTAGCAAACTTCTTTACCTAAAGTAGAATAAAACAACTTGTTTATATGTATGATTGTCTTATGCTTGATGATGTATTTGAGACTACAACAGTCTGAAGAGCACAAAACTAAGGATTTCATTTTATGATTAATTTTGGAACTCATTTTTTGAATTTCCTTTATCCATATTGCCTGAAGTGGGTAACACAAGGCGAGCTAAATAATTTGAGGATAAATCAAGTAAAGACTCACACACGGTTTTGACACCACTTTCTAGGCTTGTAAAGGATTAGTTCAATTTCTTTTTAAAAACYTTCCTGTAAGAAATGCTTGCTAGAGTTGTTCCTGCATGCTTTACTCCAAATCATTGTGTCTCTGTCATAGGAGTGAAGGGTATCTACCCAGTAACCTTGTACTGTGAATGATAAGAATATTTCCCTCAATTTAGTACCTTTTTCTAGATCAAATGGGTCTCATGCTCACTCTACACACAACTTTTATGTTTTAGCACTGCTGTGCTGAGCACCCTCTTGCTGATCAGTTCTTTGTATATGGCAGTAATGTAAAGACAGCTCGTGCATTGCCTTGATAGAAGAACGTGTGACTTTGGATTTCTCTGTGGATTTTCAGCACAGAGTTATGTCTCTGGTGCTCTTAATAATAAATTTTAAACACAGCAGAACCCTTTAGCATTAGTTCTATGCACAGTAATAGACACTGTCATACAATGACCCATAAATGATACTACAATTTCAATGTAGAGGAAATAACAGTCATCATCTCCTGTACACCATTTCATCTGAATTCTCTTTCTAGTGGTAGTTTTTAAAGGTACAATGTCTCACCTGCTGCTGTGCCAAGGAGATAAAGTGCAATAATCCACATTCCAACCACCTAAAGCAAATTGAATACATAGGTTAAGCACTTTATTTTCAGTGATTTGTCCTTTTTGAAACAGTGCAATTCAAAGAGAAATGCAAAGACCTGCACATGAAGAGGAACAACCTCACACACCGGTCTGAACACAGAGGGGACCCATCGGCCAGAAAGAGGCCTGAAGGTCCTGGCAGACACCAACTGACCACAAACCAGAGACATGCCCAACAGCCAGCACCATCCTGGGCTGCTTTAGGAGGAGTGTTCCCAGCAGGATGTGGGAAGTGATCCTTCCCCACCACTCGGTTTTGCTGTTCATTGCATTTCCTGCACGGACAATGCTGAGTGCAGATTGCTGATGGAGTGAATCACATCACAAGGTCCTGATTTTTTTCCAGCTGTGACAGGGTAGGTGAGAGGTGTGGTACAACAAAGACAGTGATTTGTGTACCTTGTTAAGGTCTGCACTCTTGGCAGCTCAGGCCCCTCACTGCAACAAAGACTCTGATTCTTTCCTCTACACTTTCCTTACTTGTCTTTTCCATGGCAAGACTTCCATTAATTTCATCTCTTCCCCTCCTGTTTGTCTCATTCACTGTTCTCAATTTCCTCTTCTTTTAGGTGTTTCCTATGGCACTCACCTCCTGTTTTCAATATGCCATTTCTCTTATAAACCAAAAACCTGAGCTGTTACCCCTGTCCACTGGGATAGCCCATTAGAAATATTAAGAAGAAGTGGTAAATTCAGCAGTTATACTCCCGCTATGTGGGTAGCACTCTCCAAGGGATGTTTTTACAGATGTGAGAAAGCCAGAAAAACAACACTCCAAAGGTCCTTGACACTACAAAATGCTTTCAGAAACAAAGAAGAAATAACTGGGCATTTTGCAGTATTTGTCCTTGAAGTTTGTGTGACACCTGTCAGACAGGAGGTATATGTGATCCACCTCTGTGCTTGTTTTTGATGGAAGTTGGATTACTTGGCTGTAATGACATGGTTTCCTAACAAAGCCAAACGGGATAGGTCAGAGCACTCTCCAATAAACTCTGAAGTCCCTGTTTGGTAATACCTTGTTTTGTTTGTGTGTTAGGGCAGAGGAGTGAGGATGAATATCTCAGCAGCGAGCAGGAGGTGCAAAGTGCAGAGCTGGGAGGAATCACGAAATTTCCTTGGAAATGCAATTCTGATCTTAAGTCTAATTTATCCATTCATGCAGTTAACAGAGAGGAAAACTATCTGCTCGAGGAGAGTGGAAAGAAGAGAGGAAGTCTGGCAGCAAAATAGGGGAGGAAAGGATCAGGAGTTATTCTAAGCATCTGGTGACAAGAACAGAGAGGTCCCAACTGTTAGCCAAAAGGAGCAGCTCCATTCAGCTGGAATATCTGTCAGGAAGTGCCCATCACCATGGTGAGAACCTGATGACAGTGCAGGAGAATCACAGCTGATGTGGCTCATCGAATGAACTGGAGAGCTCCATGGGATTTCTTAATATTTAATGGACAGCCCTCATAGCTGGGAGATGTGGAGTCCATGTCGAGAACACTACAACAGGAAGGATGGTAGAATGTCTTTCCAGACCTAAAATCTGAAAGGCTTTCAGACTTAAAATCTGATTTAAGAAAATGTGGGAGGTTGTCGCCAAATAAAAGTGAGTATTTTCCTTCAGAAGATCTTCCTTTGAAGGCAGAAAATAGAAATGAACATGTAGCCAGGTACACGAAAGAAGAAGCAGAAATTTTATTACTTGTGGAATGTTGATACATTCTGTAATTAACAGAGGTGTAGCTTGGGCAGAAGATAATTTTATAGTGGGAAGCCTTTCTATATTGGTCTATGTTAATGCAAAAGGATTGCAAAGAGGTTAAAAAATTATGTCTTTGTAAAGAGAGTTCGGGCAGCGTACAATTTGAAAATTCTTTCACTGGGCACTTAGGAGGCGTAGTGCCGAACAAGAGGAACTGGAATGACTTGTTTGTGAATGTCATCTCAGCCTACCCAGTGCTGCTGGCAGGAGGCTGCTGAAGGCAGAGCTCAGGTGACATCTCAATGGACAGAAGACACACACTTCTGTGGCAAAACCAGCACTGAATATTCCTAAATTGCTGCTCAGCTCAGAAAAAAGAAAAAAATTGCAAATATTCTTAGACTGACATCCTAATGTATAAAAGCTACACTGGAGCAGTGGTTGTCCTTCGCAAGTGGCCAGCAAGTCACCTTCAGGACACYGTTGCTCAACCAGTGATTCATGGGCCAGTAGTGGATGGTTGGTGAGATATGAGAAAGTCTGCATAATGACTGTCTGCCGTGTATTTTTAAGTCCCACACATGTACCCACACACCTTCCTGAGGACATGCACACAAGCAGGCACACAGTGTATTAATGAGAAGCAAGGCCAAACGCCAGGAGTTTTTATAATCAGCGTTTTAACCCAATAATTTCACTGCAATAAATAGATTTTTTAAACTTTTTCAACAAAATTTTTTATCTATCGAATGGGTAAGAATTTTACTCACCATTCTCTTATAGCCCTTGTTTTTGCTTTCTCTGGTGAGCAGTACCAGGATACAAAATGGCCACTGTTTTCTTTAATGAAACTTGGATAGCTTTATGCTGAAAAAAAGTAATATAAAAGAGAATAAAAACCTGTGGGTAACTTGGTAAAGTGGAAGAAACCGGAAGAAAACAAGAAGACAAAAAAGGGTAATATTAGTAACTAAGAATTAATGGCTAGAAGTTACACAGACTTCATAAAGAAAATTCTAATGTCAACATTACAATATATGGCCATTAGAATTAAGATATGAAGAAAGAAAAAATATTTAATGCATGGAAGAATTAAAAATATGGAATATTTTTTGTCTCTCCATACGAAAACCAGCTGAAATGCACAAAAAAAAATGTATTTATGGTGATACTCAGTTCAGGCAATAATTTTAGATCTGCTGTAGAACAGCTGCTGAAACCACATATTCTAAAATCATTGGACTTCAGCAACTCATAGCTGACATCCTTAAAAATATAAAACAACTATCAGAAAAATATTGTCTTTTTTTAAAGTTATTGATTTGCAAGAAAATTCCAGATACATGATTTGAAGAAAACTTATATGATAGCAGGTAAAAAACTAGGATGAGTGACCTGAGGAATTTCAGACCTGTGGAATTTCAGTCCAATGTCAGCCTGAGGCAGAATAATGACACTCTCCACAGGGTACAGAGTCATGAAAGAAAAATTACGAAAAACTGTTAAAAGATTAAGTTGTGTAACTGAATTCAGTTACATGACATGACAAACCAACTGACAATCTYATAAGATCAACATTTAAAGTCACCTGATACTCAGATTTTAAGATCTTCTCTGCCACTTGATATTTTGATTAAGAAAGTAAAATTATATCCATGCAGTACTACAACAGTTAAGTAGATTAAAATTAAACGCATGGATTAAGTAGATTAAAAATTGAGTAATTATTGCATTTCAGGCTGTAGTTGAAAGAACTAGAAGGCAGATCCTGGATTTACTAATACAGTTCTTGCTTCTGTGCACTTATCATCATCTATCATATCATAGATCAGATCATATCATAGATCATATCGTACCATAATCAAGCTGTGATTATGTTTTTTAGCTTTTTAGCTTTTTAGCTTCAGGGATTTTTTTACTCACTGCTCATGCTGGATCATCACTGATCAAGATTTTAGAGGAATCAGTTCCTGGCATTACACTGAATGCCAGCTTTGGGCGCTGGTATAGCTGAACATGAGCTCAGACTGAAAAAATACTGACATCTAGAGTAAGGCATGGCAAAAAAAAGTACAGGTTCTGAGCRTTGGATTCGTTTTTGGTGTTTGGGAAAGTCAATACTGTCACACTGCATATTATATTTGCAGAACTGAGGTGAACATTTGAGGAAGATATAACTGAAAAGACCTTTAAAGCCTTGCTAATGTATTAGCAGTGACTTTTGAAGTGCCAAGGAACTTGTTATTCTTTGTTTCTACATATACAGTTGAGTGAATAGTTCTTTCCAATTTTCAGGTCTGCTTTATCCCCTTCAATCCTGAAGTTCAAGTTCTCTACCTTCTTTCAGGTCTTTTTGATGTATGRTTTTTTTTCAATTTTTTTCTTGCCTCAAAGCAGAATATTTCTGCAATTCTGTCTTTCCACTGTTTTATTTTAGCCTTTCATATTTCATCTTTCATTTAGAGAACACTTGCTCATTGCACACCCTCATATTGAACATTACTCAAAATGGTAAAAGAAAGTAAGGGGGAAAAAAATTACAATAGTATCTTYAGGCCTCATTAAGGGGATCATGCATGTATTTACCTACACGCAAATACCTGAAAGTAAAATATGATTTTTTTTGTTTGTTTTATCTGGATGTAATTTTCTTGTTCAGCCCACTCTATCCATGCGTACAAAGAATAGCATCTATCCCAGGCACAGCCCACAATCAGTGGCTCAAGCACACTGTTTGTCCAGACTATCAAATACCGACAACTGGGGTGCAGAGTACTGAGAAAAATGCTGGTGATATGTTGTGATAACTCAGGCAGCAGAGTAATTGGCATAATTTTTAAAAGACTTAATTTTACCTCCAGCTCCTCCCTATGAATAGCCCAATGTAGGGTCTTGATTCTGGATGAAGGTTCTTTGGCACTTCAGTACAAATCACTAAAAATAAGTAAAAGAGCATCTTGGCATCAGTCAGTCTCCTTTCCTGCTTGCTCATCAGCTTTTAGGTACAGGGAAGCTCTCCAGGAGGAAACTGGCCTTAATTGAATAGCTCTGAAACCCACAAATTTAATATTACAGAAATCAATTTTGTAGCGGAGCAAAGATGTGCATCACCTTTTGCAGATTTTCTTCCTCCAAACCACCCAATGCAAAGCATTTAACCAAGGCAAGGCAGGGCTCACACACGTTGTCTGCTCTGGGTAGAAGATTTTTCTGACTGTCAACCAACCCCTTAAACTGCATCGGAAACAGTGGACTGGGCCATTGACCTGAATGACTCAGAATAGTGATGCAAATTATTTTCTTGAGGCATTCAGTGTTGGAAGTGCTCCAATAAAAGTTTGGTAGGTATGTGGGTGGGTGCTGTAAGATTTAGGCTTTTAAGGTGTTTAGGTCAGTTGCTTAGAAATGGTGAACAATCTAAAGGAATTGTAGGATAATGGGAAAGAAAACATATTTAATAACAACTTTTTGGTTTCTTTGGGACACTACTGTGCAGTATTTGCTCAGATTTTCTAAATAATAGGGTTCTCACCTTGACCTTACACTGGTATTCACACATTCAAATTTACAGAGACAATTATGATAATTTAATCTGACTACAGGCATCATAAAAGCCCCAAACAAACCAACAACAAACGTGATTCAGTTTTGGGAAGCGGCTGTGCCAATTCTGAGTAACCAGGGAGCCTTCAGCTGACTTGGAGCCACCACCTGGCCACTTGTCTGTCTTTCCAGGGTGATCTCCACCTTTGGTCTCTCCATGCTTAGGCTGCTTTTAAACTTAGTCAACTCCAAGACCAACACTACTGGCCTTCTGCCACTTCTGAAGTGCAGAATAGCCCTTGCCAATGACTAGTTCAAGTTCCCCTCTGTACTGTAGTCTACCAAAACAGTCTGTTTTTCCACATTCCACAATATARCAGCTCTATATTTCTTCTCCATTTCCATCCTCCCTTCAAATTTGCAGTGCTCCTAATAATGCGTAAATATGTAGCCTATTTTAGCCTCCTTTTTCATTTCTGCTGTTGTTTGTCTTTTCATGCATTGTCCCTTAAAAATAAAAAAAGTCAGATACCATCTGCAAATACTGTCATTTTGTTCTTCCTTTAAAAACACAGGGATACATTCAGTCCTAAATCACCTTAGCCCCACTGAATCCACCCTGTTTCCCTAGCTGCATTACATTGTCGCAGCCCAGAAATTCTCATCTCCTGCTGGGATTTCCTGGAATTGAAAAGTTTTAAGGCTCGCAGCTGCTGCCAGGGTCTCTCTGCTCAGAGTCGCTTCGAGTGCTGCTGTTTGCTCTGTGCACATCCACTCAGCCCACGCCATTCAGCCTGGCTATTTCTGAGCAGGAGCCCTTGGAGTCCTCCAGCCCTAGCCTGCAGCTCGCACAGACACTCGCCCCCAAACCCCACCGATTTGTCAGCACTCACCACTCTGAATGCAGAAGGGGCTGCTGCTTTGCAGGCTCCGTTCAGCCGGCTCCCTGTCAAATCCCGGTTGCTGCCGGCCTTTTTCACTTGGAATCAGTCCCACGACAGTAGGTGCAGACCTGCCCACGCGGTGTCTAATTATAGGCTCGGTGTGGGTGAGTGAGAACCTTTGTAAGAATGATCCCCTCGTTGCTGGATGTAACAGATGTTGCCTTTTCTTGCCTCTCTTCGTGTCTAATTCATCAACATTTTGCCCTCCTGAAGTGTTCTAGTTTGAAGAAGAGCAAGATGAGGCTGTTTGAGCTATCAGAGGGATTGTTGTATGTAACATTCAAAACAGTCAGCATGAAATGCTTTTCTGAGTTAACTGGTTATTGGAAGCTCGTGTTACAGGGAATGGACTGACCCTGCACTGCGGGGGAGTTCAGAGCAGGAGCTTTATTCCCTTGCTCTGTGTCCTCCACTAGAAGCCACCAGCTGTCTGTTAGCTGTCTGATGTACATGCCTTGTCAAAGAAAACTCTTGTACATTTTCATATACTCGAAACTGGGATTTTTTTTTTTTGTTGGTTGGTTTTTTATCAACAGCAGACTAGCTTCTTTTAAAAAGGGGGAATAAGTAAAAATAGTGTTACAACTTAGGGATAATACAGGTATCTGAGCATTTAATACCTTTTTCTGGTGAAGTTACTCAAGCTCTGTCTACCCACTACCATTTTCAGTAATCTATGTCCTCTTAGGCCATGTGGGATTCACAGATAAGGTGTCTCTGTACCAAGCTCTCTTATCACTTGGCATGCTCTGAATATAACTGGCATATACTGACATTATTGTGATCCACCTGGATCAGAGAAACCACGGGCACTTTCATTCAAAGCTGTTTCAGGAGAAGGATAGGATGATGATAATCACGTCATTCATCTTCTCATGACTTGTCCATCATGTAAATCCCAGATTCTCTTCCGTGCTCTGGAGGTTGTGAGTCACAGCTGTGTCAGAACCCAGTTCTTTCAGTTCCTGGGCAAGACCTCAAGTCCCTACAGTGCTATCTGCAGGATGGGTGCTGCCATAATCACCTGCTCAGGCAACTCTACAGGAGCGACTGGAGCCCTTAATCACGGAGTGATTCAAGTGCCTGAGGGCAGGAAGTAGCTCGGGCTGGATCTACAGTTCACACCAGGAGACAATTTGTGGTCCTGAGATAGGTGCATTGCCTGAAAGAAGATATTTCAGGAATAACACCAAAAAGGTGCTTCTCCATATGCTGAATTATATACGAGGCAATGAGGCACTGTAAAAACCGAGCCAGGAGTGTCTGTCACTCCTTGTGGCACCTACGGGAATGTTTGAGTCCGGGTCTGGTTCTTGTTGGCAGAGCGGGGCAAGGCAGTGCCATATATGAAAATAATCATTAGAAAGAAGTCTCAGAGGAATGTGGAGGGGCTGCAGCTCATATTTAATTGCTGCTCACACTGACAACACGTGTGTAATTTCAGATAAGACAGAAGAGATCCAGCTAATACGAAATTCTCGACACTCGAGTCTACCTTCCTTGACTAGAAGACGGAGATTTGGCAGCAGTCATAGGACATGTATCTCCTCAGAACAATGTAGCTCATTAGAAAAGTCTGGGGAGGAATGAGTTTGGGAAGCCAAGGAAAAGAGATAAGGAATGTCATGTGCCCTCATGTGCCTATATGACAAAATTCTGGCATGTGAGTTAAACAGAGCCAGTGAAACTGGTGCCTCTTCATGATGAGACATCTCCAGAAACTGATGGACATCTTTGTGTGGAAATGAGACCCCTTTGAAACATTTTTGGGAGACCAGGATTAGTGGATATGCCCAAATATTTTGCTGCTCTTTCCAAAGACTTGGTGTGTGAGTGCTGAAACAATGCCACTGAGTGTCACTGTCAATTTATTTCAGAGAGAATACCCAGTGGTGCTGATTAAATTAATGCAGGCCAGTATGACAAGCCTGAATTAATAGTAAAAACAATTTCTAACCCATGTTGTAAGGTTTTGAACTGTAGCTCCTTTTAGGAATGGTCAATTTTTCTAGGTCCGTTTTTATGTCTTAAGAGGAGCAACAGATTTTTGTGGGCAAGAAGAAAAGTCTGGCTTTTGCAGCTGCCTCTGACAATGTGCAAGTGAACACATCCAATGGCTTTATGAATGTCAGCCTGAGAATTATCAAGGACATAAATGCATTTTGGTAGCAGTGGCCTTCACATAGGCAGGAAATAGAGGATTAAAACACTCACTGAGAATCATGTTCTCCAAAGGAACCTCAGAAACTGTGGTTCGAGTGCAGCAACATATAAATTACTGAGGCTTTCATAGAAAGGTAAGTGTATAAAATTATAAAAGCAACGTTTTTCTCGCTCTCTTTTCAATTTTAGATTGAAGGTGGTTAATGAATTTCTTAGCTTGGATGGAGGTCATCTGGAAGCAGCTCTGTGTATTCCACCCTCTAGAGAATTGCTAACATGTAGAGACAAAGACCACTCAGCTCCTTGGAGAATCTTACCTGTAGTCTCTGAGTGGCAGAGCCCTGAATAAAAGATTTGCTTGATATTTCTATTGTTTAACTCCAATGTGTTCCTTCTGGTCAAGTGAATACATTTTAAATTGAATAAAGACAAAACTAATTTGCCTTAGTATATCCTTTCCAGTATCACACAACAGCAATAAAAGGACTATTTTGGAAGTTATAAATATTTATGGTTTTCCATAATACATTGCTGGCTGTTAATTAAATCCCTCCATGCAAGCAAAGATAATGTTAACTATTGGTTTTGTGAACTGGAGACTTATGGAGCATAGTATTTGAAGGAAACAGCACTAGAAGAGAGAGTTTTAGAGGAGATGATGAGAGTAACCAAAGGCAGAGAGGAGTCATTAGGGACAGCCAGATTTTCTTTACAAGTAATGGGCAGAATTAAAGGGAAAAGTGTGAAGTTCATTATTCTGAATGCTTTATCTCCTATTAATGCTAGAGTATTAAACTTGTTTGAAAGAATCAGGTGAAATAAAAGGGAATAACTGCAGTTTTGCCTTGGAAATTGAAAGGCAGATTCAAATTTTGAATATTTATATTGATAAAAGCATGGCTCTGATGAGATCATCTACAGCCCAGTGCCTCAGAACAAAGTTGGTCATCTAGGGTTCTGGACGTCTGCATTTGGCCCCAAGCTTCCCTAGTGTCACAAAAAAAGGAAAAAAACTATGGGATGACACCACTGCCAGCCTGTATTTTTCACATCTTGCTTCTGCTTCCGGTGTTGCAAGACCCCTGTGGCAGGAGGGAGGAGAGGTTTGTGTTCCCCTGCTCGGCACCGTGGGCGTGCTTTGTTTGTGCAAGGGCTGGGCATGAGCCATGATCCTTCTGGAAGTTTTTATATCATTGATAGTAGAAGATAAAGAACAGATTGCTGGCTCTGTTTTGTCTTGGAAATAAGCCATAAAAATAGATTTGGGCATGCTATCAACTTCTGCTGCCTAATTAATGAAAATAGAGCAACTTAATGCAGCTTGGAGACTACTTGAAATTACAAAGTCCCTTGCACCGAGTTATGACCAAAGGAGAATAAGAGAGCCCTGAGTTTTGTAGAGAGTCCATCTGGGTAGATTTACTGATAAGTCAGTGATAGGTCCATTGTTTACCCTCCCAGTGGCAACTCCAACTCCAGTCAGCTTTGGTTGTGGAAGAATAAATCGAATAAATGTTGGGAATGCACAAGGATTTTTGGTTTTGCTTCTGTCCCAGCAGCCTGTCAAACAACTGTTAGACCCAGGGGCTACACAGAATACCTTGACTGCATTACAGTCTCAGCAAAATTACCTTCCAAAGGTGGTTTTTTTTAGGTTTTATATAACAGACACATGTTTGAGAATTGGAGCCTGCTATAGGAGAAAAAGCAAAGGTGAAAGACCAGAAGAACTTAGTAGGCTTATTCGTGCAAATTTATGGTTATTTTAGAAGGATTTTATCAATATATTACAGTGTATTAGAGTAGCATGAAAAAATCTGAGAAGTCACAGATTAAGAGAAAATCAAAAGTAGGAAAAGAGACAACTGCACAAGCTGAATGCTGAGGTCTCTGCCTATTAGTCCTATCTAGTTAATTTTAATTATTCTTGTTATTTTAGTTTTGTGCTCACAAATATTTATGAGGGACATTTTGATAGGCTGTGCTCTTTGGAAAGAAGAGAAAGTGCTGTGCTATGCAATAGAGTATTTTATTCCTGTTATCAGAGAACTATGACAAAAATGGTGCTTGTTTTCTCAATGGCAAACCTGCACACATCTCTTTATGGCAAGCATGTGTTTTCTCCTGAAGTGATTTTTCTGACGTCACAAGTGATAATGATGTAAGTGGACCAGATCGTGCATATTTTGGGTTGCTAATTGTTGCTGTCCCTTCTTCTATACAGGGTTTAAGAGGTCTGTTTGCGTGGGTGTTTGTTTTACCTTACTCCATTGTTGAAAGAGTGCCACGAGAGAGCAAAGGGACTGAGGCTGAAAGCTTCATAATGGCTTTGTTAGCAATTTACCTTTGGCATAATATTTGTAGTGAACACATGCTTAAGGAGAATAAAATTAAATTTGTATTGTAATTCTGAAGCACTTATAGTTTGGCACAATATTTAAATAATGTAAAAGACTGAATTCAAATCACAATATGTCCTTAAAAAGCCTGGAGAAATGAGGCACGTTTGATTTTAAAAAGCACTACCTTTCCACATGACAGCCAAACATATTGAATGGTGTTTCTCACTTGGCATTTTAAAGATTCAATTTAAATTGTTCTGAAAAGATGGCTTACCTTGTTGTAGAGATATAAAAGAATTGCCTGTCCCAGGCTTTGTCAAAGGCAGATTGTCTCATGAAATATCAAACCCTTGCATTATTTGGACTGGTTCCATTAATAAAAAGTGATAGTATCCAAAGATGGCGTACAAGTAACAACTGTAATTTTTAAATACAGAAAGAAACAAGGAGGAAGATTATCTGCCACCAGCAACACACAGCTGCTGTCAATGTTGTTTTTTTCACCTTTATCTCATGAAAACACATCCCTCTTGTTCTGTCTAAAAATATATTAGCAAAGAAGTGCAGTGTTGATCTTGATGTCTACTATACCAAAGAATAAAAATTAACTCAAAAAGAAAACAGAACAACACAAGTGGAAGAAATTAATGCAATATTTTATTTTTAGCTGAACTGATTAGGTGAGAAAATGCATACTTATAAGTGGTCTAATCAGCTGTACCACACTTGTAGCACAATTCAGCAGCCTGTATGAACTGTCATGTTCTGTCAGAACACTGTTGAAACCTATAGCTAAAAATTAAACAAAATGAAACTTGTATTTTTGAAAGAATATAATTTATTATTCATAAAAGCTTCAAATTAGTCTTTGGAATTGCAAGTGGCACAGTCAAGTATGCAGGCAGGAGACGATGGGCTTTAGAGAAGTCTTGAGTTCAACAGGACTTTGCTTCCTTCCTGTGAGAAGTCATGCCCTACATGGCACTGATCACACTCCTGTTCCTGTYATTAAACCCAGTTCCTGGCCCTGCTGCACACTTTTTTGTGATCATGAGGAAAATATTTGTATTTATTTTGCTTCAGTTCCTGCCTGTAAGAGAGGCAAGATAAGTCTTTCTTTCTCTGAGTCTCCTTAATTTGCGCAACTCTGGGGCAGGGAGCCTTGTGTGATTTATGGAGGATGTTAAAGATGTTGTAATTACCAGCTACAGACACTTCCAAACTGCACAGAAGTACCTGGCTGTTTTTGGCTGTCTCCAGGGGAGCACGGAAAAGGGGAGTCCCTTCTTGCTCAAGAAGGGCATCTTGCCAAGCAGTTTCCTTACGGGGAAAAGAAGGATGCATTTCCCTCTCRAGATGGTTTCTGGATCCCACCCTGCTCATGTGGAGATGGTAAATAAAGGCTACTGAACTCTAAAGAAGGCAGACACTTGCTTTGCCAAATGTCCTAAGCAAGCTGCTTTRGCAAACTTCACAGGAGGTGACAGGGTTCTGACATCTCAAAGTTATTGCTGCATGATGTGAAACACACCTGTTCAYCACTCACATTTAGCCTTGTGTAACATCCCATCAACACCTTTTGGTGGACCTCACTGGGAGCCTTCTGGAATATCTGGTTGTTAGAGTGGGACAGAACAGAGTTGCCCAACGTGATTGATACACGTCATTTCTGCACCCAAATGACAAACCTCACGTCAGATGTAAAAATTGGTTGCACGCCTTAGACAACAGCTGGTAATTAAAAAACGAAAGAATTTTTGTGGGTAGCTTGTGTTGAAACAAAGGAACCTTAGCTTATTTTGGCTGATGCTGATAACTCTTAGTAGTCTGGTTTTGCTAATCAGAACAATCAAAGTGCTGGCAAATTTGGGGTGGCAATGCTAATCCAAGTAATGTAGCTCAAGCCTGACTTCAGCATCGTCACAAAGGCAAAGTAGAGGTGAAAAATTCAGCTTCACTGGTAAAGAGATAGTACTTATGTATTGCAGGCTGCCAGGAAATTCAGGTTTCTGGGTAGCAAARTACAGTTTGATAAAGAAGATGCCTGTTTCAGGTATAGAAAAGAGTCCCAGCTCGTTACTAGTAACACGTGTCATCTCTCATTGTAACTGCAATTCACAGAACTGTACCCTGCATGGAGTAAAGCTGACATCACTAACTTGGAAACAGAGCTTTTGTAGCGGGCTGGGCAAAATTTTCAGTCTATTCCTTGTTAATCCTTTGCTGCTGCCTGAAGTGTCCTCTTCCAGCTGGTGAGTGCTGCCACAGCGTCCAAGGCGCTCCTGGCCCAGCCTCAGCAAAGAGCCAGGGCTTGCCACATGCTGGGCTGCACAGTTCCACACCCACAGAACACCGACCTGCCCGGGGGGGAGAGTTTCAGGAAATATTTGTCAGTAAAATGGGACATTTTCGTAGCAGCAGCAGCCCAACATAATCAATACGAATCCTGGTTTTATTTCACGTTAAGTTAAAGCATGAGTTCCAGTAGACTGAGAATATAAAGAGTGTGTTATCAAATTACTTTTTTTGAAAGAATTACTAGTTAATGACTAATTATCAGCTTTTAGGATGTGTTTGCCTTTATGGTCAGACTGCATTAGCATTTTAATTTGCGACAGGAGTGTGCTTTGGAAGGGATTTTCTCACTCCATTTTCCCCACTTACGACMCACTCGTTTACACGACAGAGAGGTGTGGAGGCATCAGCTGGATTCCTTTTGGTTAAAACTAAACAAGGGGTGTGCTCCAAAAGCGTATCCAATGTCCTGCAGGTGTCAGTGGGTGCCAGGCTCATGGGSTCAGGCTGGGGTGAGCCTGAAGTACCCTGCCCAGGGCAGTGCGCTGGTAACTCTGCAGCTGTTTCTGGTGTGCTGTGCTAATGGAGAGGTGGGCACACGAAACTGCAATTTAGGAGAACAACTTCTGTGTCTTTGGAACACCATTAGGTTATGTACTTACATATTTCCATTTTTAGATTATGTACTTACATATTTCCATTTTCCCCAGATATTATTGTAACTTCTTCAGCTCCCATGCAGCCTCTGTCTACATGACCTAGAGGCTTCTTCCAGAGAAACTCAACTTTTGAAATGTTCCCAGAAATCTCCGTATCAATGTAGTTCAAGTATGTGTTGCCAGGTTTGAAAGTTCCCCTGCCAAAAGAAAAGCACAAAGGAGATGCTCAGTGTTCTACACAAATGAGGGTGGAAAAAAAAAAGCTTGAGTAGAGGCAGCAAGGGAGATGAACTGCGGAATGCCAKGAGAGTTGGAGCTTTGAATACTATTGTTATATTTTATGAACTTTTTTTATAGAGTTGCTTAAATTCCTGTGCCTTTCAGGATGAGAACACTGTATCAGCTAGCACAGCCTTTGTCAGTATTGCCATGGCTTATTCTATACTTTGAAAAATAAGATCTATCTTCRAATAAACCCAAGTCAAAAAGTTCTCCCAGTGTTTCTGGTTGCTCTCAACCATGAAGAAAATTGAAAATTATAGTTTACATTCGTGCCTTCTGTGGTATCACTGTTCACTCCAACAGAACACACACTGCAGTGTGACATTAACATTGAAATTATCTGTAGGTGTATCACTGCAGCAGTGTATTTATAACCAAAGGTATTCCTGGTGCAGACCAGTAATGGGGCTGTGTTCATACACAGAGGAGGTTGGTTTTACAGTATTTAAGCTGTGTTCCTGAGCAGGGTCTGTTTATTGAGATTTAAATTCACATTCACTGGAAAACGCCAGGCTGAGTGGACAGGAATCCCATACTCCAGTGCAGTTCATGGGCAAGCTGCATACTTCTTATTCACATATTCCCCAGAGGAGGGCATAGTGAAATAACTGGACATCACAGAGCTCTTTGTCTTCTCAGAGATCACCAAATCATGTTGGAGTCCAGCAGCAGCCACAGAGCTCTTGCCCAGTTTGTTATGTTAACATCAACCTCAGAAAGCAAAAAGAAATACAGAGCAAGAGGGACCAGCAGGCTGATTTTTATCACCATCTGTAGCGTGGGGAGCTTCAGTCACTTATCAGCTACTTTTGTTACCAGTGTAAATCACAGACCACAAAGGACAATGCATGTCAAAATAGCTGTGTGTACATCCCATGTGAAAACAATGGTAGAGCCTCTTCTTCAACAGCCATMTTAAACTTACTTGTCAATGGTATATTTTTTTCTGATCCCATTAGTTCCAGTCAAGGCTACATCTATATTTCCCTTCATGGCTTCTGTTGCACACACTTTGACATGTATCTTTTTTCGCCAGCCTTTGAAAGCAAAATCAAATGGATTATGGTTGTAAGGAGATTTCTTTCCTAAGGGTAAAATTCCTTATGGGTTTCAATGTCTCTAAGAGAGGGAAAAGGATTGCACAAATGTGCTTATAAGAAAACAACACCTGTGAAGGATTAAATTTTATTTATGAATTTTCCTATTTCCCAGTTCTGTGGCCGCTTCTACATTAATCTGAGCTAAACCTGTATTTATTATTGGTTCCTGACATTTTGACTTCATGAACTTGGCAAAAATATCCAGTATTCTAAATTGTTTTTAATTAAAAAAAATGTAACATTTTGAAATGATGACGATTTGAAATGATGCACTTCCAACATAACATTTCTCCCACCTTCAGCTTTATAGAATTTTTGAAGTCACCACGTAACAACCAAGTTTAACCCAAGGGCAAGCATCATTTGATCTGTTTTTACAATTATCTCAGCTTTTCCAAATAATGCTGGTACTGCAATTCGTTAACTGCAGCAGCTCCCCAGAAGTGTAAGGTCCTTTTTCACACATAATTCATTGCCAYTTTAGAAAACACCACAAAATGAGCACTTACGAGCATATGGAGGGGAGGGCCCTGTGTTTAAATAAACCTTTTGCTGTTCTTTTTCAGTTTTATGTAAAAACTTATCAGCATAATGACCCATCAGTGGGCATCCTTCCTTCGGACATGGGAAGCAGTCTCCCTGGGGGGAAAATAACAAGGTGTGTTAGAAGATATTTTCTATTTTAATTTCACTTCTTAAATTTTAAGAAATTAGGGTATTTCAGCTTTTTCCCARCTTTCTTTTTTTTTGGTTTTTTTTTGTAAGGTACTTGCTTCTCAGTTCAGATTGTATCTTCATTATTTATCATTGCAGTTGAAAAAGGAGCTGAGATGGTCGGTCAGCTCATTTCATCTGGTTGAAAATCAGAGAGAAACAGGTTGGAAATCTGGCCTAATTGTACCACAAATCATGTTGTGCCTTGCTACCTGATCTGTAAAACACAGGTAATATATTCGTCTTTCAAAGGGTCCATTGGAAGGTTTTCTGCTAGTTATAGGATGGGTAACCATGTTTCCAAGGAGCTCTGGCTGGATATCCCACTCATATAGTAAAAACATTTAAGTTTAGGAATACTGAAGGTCGGCCTCTCAATTTGGGATTTGTTCTGTCTGCTCTTCAGCCTTTTTTCCCTTAATGAAGAGCCTTAATGAAATTAATCTACCTACAAAGATCAGACAATCAGATCAAGACCTTGACATCCACGAAAAAAAAAAAGGTCAAAAAAGATAAGCATGATAATGGATTAATTGCAGTTGGAAAAAATAGCATTGTTATATTTAGGTAGTTCAATTTTGATGTATGAGAAGTTCTGTTCAAACTGGTATCCGTGGACCTTTGGCTATTTGTGCATTTGAGGAATAAAAGGCTAAATGATCATTATCACTTGTCTGTTGTGAAATTGCCTGGGTTTGGGTATGGTCTGGATGAAGGTAGTCAGTGGTTCTGAATGTCCCCTGTGCCTGTATCCCATGATCCCAAGTGTAGAAGTTGTCCCAGAAATTATTAAGAGAAGGGCAGGGCTATGGGCCCTCAGATAAATGTAAACTTGGTACTTACCACTACAAACTCTCTGTATGTGTCACACTGATACCCAACAAATCCATTTGGAGTGATGATACTCTCAGCATAGTACCTGAGACTTCTTTTATGTCCACATCCAAAAGATCTATATGCTGGGGAGAAAAAAAACCAAAAAAACCCCCAATAGGTAAAAAACTATTAAAACTGTACATTAACATAAAGTCCATACCAAAGCAATGTTTGTGGGTCTCTTTTCATCAAAAACACTTGCACATATTCTGACATCTCAGGCAAAAAAATAGCGATAATTKAAAGACATTTAAAGTGTGAGTTGTTTGGTTTTGCAGTAAGAAAATGTACTTATCCCCACATATATTTTTTTTCTGTGGAGAAGAGGCAGTTTTTAATAGAGGTGGAGATGCACAAAGGTGGACCCTGTGCAGCCTCCCTTTCTGCTATGTGTACTCAACTACTTTTACTTTAGTGTGAGAAACAAGGAGCATTTAGACATATTGCCCTTTGATATTTCAAAGACTGGAATAATTCATAGCTGCAGTAGTTACAATGAAGTAGTTTTCCTTTTCTTACAGTTATCACAACATGGTATTCTGTAAAATCACAGTTTCCACTAATTTCTAGAATTAAAGGTAATTTTAGCAATTATTTTAAATTCAGTGGCTTTCAGTGTTTTTAAGCTCTAGAAAATCTGCAGTCATTTGATAGCAATTCTGTGAAATTCTCTGAAAAGCAGGATGTTTGGCAGCGTGTCCTTGATTTTGTCAGAGCTATTTGAAACAAGTACATTTTCCCATCAGAGTGAAATTTATAAGCAGCCAGTAAGGAAAAAAGAAAATGCTATTTGGGTTACATTTACAGGTCCCTTGTAGCAAGTGTTGTCTTCATTGATTCTGAGGCCTCTGCTTTATCAAAACATAATATATTAAAGTCAGGTTGGTTGTAGAAAAACAGGCTCTGTTCTGCTTCAGCGTGTGGTGGGGGCTCACCTAATCACAGGGGGAAGTCTTGGTGGCACTGAAGTAATTGCAAACTGGCACAGTTTACAGTGACATCAGAATTTCCCCTAATGTCAATATTTATGCATCTTAAAGGTAGACCAGTTGGTGTTGAGTGGTTGACACACTGTTCTTTACATAAGGAAAGGGAAAAAAAAACACACTAAAACCTCTCTGAAAAGTACTTGTTGTCTGCTTTTTTCGAAAATAATCTGCATCATCAAGGCTTCTCGAGTATGTTTTCTTCATAGTTCCTTCTTTAATTCAGGAGTGTTTGTGCTTTTAACTTTAAACCCCTCAGCTCTTACAGCTGGCTCAACTTATGTTTGTGGCAAATTCACTTAACACCTGTAGTCTCTCTGCTGCATCAAAAACTGTAGGAAAAAAGTCACTAAATATTATTTCTAAAGCATTTCCTACATGAAAGCACTACATAAATGTAAATATTAGCAAACAAAAGAAAGGTTACCAGGCAAAGTAAGGTTTAACCAAGAGGCAGGAGTTCAGGCAGTCTCTGTTTTATAGAAGCTGCATGAACAACCAGCTCCATCTGCTCGTGTTCAATAGAGCTGAGTTTCTCCTCCATGAAACACATTGCAAAGAGCCTTGTAAAATGTCTCTGGAAAATATTTATTTTGTGATGAAAGTGCAGACATTTTCATGCATTCCAATTGGAAAGTGCTTTTGTTCCAACTGACTTTGAGCACAGCCAGCTTTCAGTTCCCTTTGTTACTAAGTTCTCAACCAGTTCTAAGGGAGAGCATTTTTGAAGGCAAATTATTTAACTAGTGGTAGGGATTTCAAAACATTTAGCTGTGAATAACAGATGTTCTCGTTTCTGTAGGTTAGGATAAGAAGACAGGATTTTGTGGATCTATTGTACTGGATCCCAGGGTAATTCTGATTAACTGCCCAGCTTTCTTTGAAGAACTACTAATGGAGCTGTCGTTTTATCATCTGTTATATTTCTAACCTTGGGCTGTTCCCTTTGAAGATACTAAAGCTTAATGGCATGGATGAATCCCAGTAATATGGGGAGTGATGTCTTCCTAGGGAGAAGGGAAGCTCAGATTTGAAAATACTCATTTTTTGGATTATCCATAAATGAAATTTTAGCAGTCCTTCATGTGAGGAATTCCCACTGAGGTCAGCCTGTCAGCACGGTGGTAGGCTCTTATAAAGCTTRTGATGAACAATTTTGCATGCTTTAACTGAACTTTTTATCTGGAATTTGGCTTGGTTAGTACAAAAGAAAATTGGAGGGTATTTCAGAGGCAGCTTTAAATGCTACGATTTTGAGCATTGTCTCCCTGCTCCAAATGTGAGCTATATAAATAACATATACATTCAAAAGGCCTTATGTTATCCTATCCTTTAGTTCTGTCTGTAACTTATAATGAGGTATTACTTCTTTAAAATACATTTACCTCTCATCAGGTCGTTGATATCCCGAGTTGCAGGAGGTACACGAAGCTGGGTGCATCCTGGCATCTTCTTCCCACCATTTGGGTAAAAATCCAGGTGGCCACAGGTCTGAAGAATCCCTGGAGCTGAAATGCACAGTGGATTCAGGCTGATCACTCTCAGGTATTCTGGGGCCAGCCTATGGTTCAATGTCAGCCTTTGCATGAAAACTTACCAAAATCAAAGAAAAGATGACCAGCATGAGTATGAATTATATCAACAAATTTTGCATCTGAAGGATCCAGCCTAACCATTGTGGGAGTGTACTGGAAAAGGGGCCCAGCTGGATCCAAACCTAAACGGGTGGAGATGCATGTGATTGAGTAAATAATACTCTATGTATATCATCGCACAAACTCTGAGCATGTAGATTTTTATTTGGCCAGAAGCCTGTTTTTATTTCCAGAATATCTTGGTCGAAAATGGTCCCCGTTCACTTCAGTGTCAGTGAGGTCTCTTCGGAGACAAAGAAAGACAGCTCTGATCCCAGTTTCCCTGAATTGCTTGTGTGACTGCTCACTGTGTGCATGGCTCAGACAAAGCAATGTCGTGCAGGGAAAAGAACTGACTGGATGAGAAGGAAAAAAGCAAATAGTGAGTTTTTAAGATAAAGTGATGTGTGACTGTGTCACGACTTGTGTGCCACCATACTGGCTGGACATGGTTATTTATGACAAACCAGCACATTGCAGTCTGTGTTGTGTGTTTATACAGCAGCAGTGATTCTTCCATTCTCTTAAGTTGCATGAAAATACAAATTTTCATCAGCTGAAATAGCTGCAGTACCTGTTATTCTTCCAATGCCAGGTTTCCTCCTCCCTGCCTCCCCTGCAACGTGTGCCCCAAGGCTATGGCCGATGAAATGGATGTTGGCAGGGGAGTAGCCATAGTCTTTCTGTGAAAATTTATGGAAAAGAAAGAAAAAACAGTGTGGGGATACAAGCCTGGGCCACTGCAGCATGTCCCCGTGGAGGGCCAGGATGTGGCCAGACCAGTGGGTGATGGAGGCGAGTGTCCTGGTGGAAGGTTACACTCCTGGGTGATGGGATCTCTACCTAAAGAGAAGCAATTCCCCACTCATCCTACCCCTCTTCATTTTCAGGGTGTCCATGGCTATTTACCATCTTATCCCGATATGCGAAATCTAGGGGGGTTAATTTTTCATTTCAGATTTTCCTAATTTGAACTGTTTAGAAGYCACATTAGAGTGTTTTTAAAAAATGAATTATGACTCCAAAGCAGGTATTTCCATTTGTGTGGGATTAGAGGCCTTTTATGACATTTCCAGCTGCTTTACTGGGTACCTCTGTGCTTCCCAGCTCTACTGACTCAAACCTAAAGGTGCCGCTCTGAGCACCACCTTTACCACGTGGGCTGTACCCCGGCTTTCCCATTCCAGGGATCCTCTCACCTCGAGGAAGTTCACCAGGTACTCCAGCTCGGCCCCCACGATGCGGACGTTGTTGACCGCGTCCGTGTACAGACCGCTGGAGCCGCCTCTCCAGTCAGTCAAAATGCAGTTCACATCTTCGGTGTGAAACATGAACTGGTGGAAGGTGGGAAAGCAACAAACAAGAAGAAAACAGGCATTAATTACAATTGGAGCAGGGCATGTGTAAACTATATTTTGTTTTGTTTGTGCGACCAGTGAAGACACATCTTTAGTAATTCCTACTGATGCTGAAGATCAACACAAGGAGGCAGAGTGGAACCAGTGATTTGAGGACACTCACAGGCTTCCTTCAGTTGTGTTTTCCATTCCAGATGCCTTGGCTGGCTCTAGGGTACCAACTTCTCTTAATGACAGTACCCCTGTTACCAAAAGAGGTTCAACCTTTATTCTTCAATTTTTTTATGCTTGGATCRTCTAAAAGGATTCTGAAATTTGTGTGCATGGGCTTGAATTGTTCATCCCTAAAGTTCATAGATTCTAACCAAATATTCTACTTATACACTTCTGCCAATGGAACCTTCTGATTTTTTTTTTAATTCTGAAACAATTTCATYTTTGAAACGTGCCAGAGTGAAATGGAATCCAATCTGCTGAACAAAGCCTTTYGGTTTTATTAGATCAAAGTCTCACTCAAACCAACATGTTTATTTTGACCTTTTGCTGAGGTGAGTAAACTTACTCTTTTTTTCCCTTTTATTATTGGCAAGGAATTGAAAAATCAATTTCTTATAACTTTCGCTGTGGAGGTGAACGCAGCAAAAGGACATTCAGCAGAAGGCTGAAGGGAACTATACTCATAGCCAGGAACAAGAGGGTGGTAATGTGGAACTGGGCTTCATTCTGAGCTTTGTTCCCCTTATTTACTCCCTGCATTAACAAGAGAACAGAGGTGTAAATTTTACAAGGGAATTTTAAGCCAGATGTGGATATTTAGACTTTCAAACACCAGTAAAATGACTGTCAAATACCATTTGCGCATACCCTGCATATGCTTGTTATCCAGGGGAGGTCTGCTCCAGCAAGGTGGCCGTGTATAAGGAAGCGAGTTTTCCTGTGTGCCCGGAAATTTGAAGCTTTTATGGTTGAAGGATTGGTAGCCGAAATTTTCTGCGCCAAAAAAACCAAACAACCAACAAACACAACAAGGATGTGACTGCTCCGTCCCAGTGCACATTTTGGCAAAGGGCAGAGCACCCCAATGGTTAAGGCATAGCTCTGGACTCTGAAGAGATGGATCTTGTTTCTCACTCTTAAACTGCCTTTCAAGGGGAAATCAATTAATCACTTCAACAAATGATTTACTTCCTCTGGTTAATTGATTGAACTACAGATACTGGCATCTTTTGCACAATGCTTTGAGATATACTGGTACATGCCATGTAAGTACAAGATTTTATCAAACTTGGCCTTAGAAGTGCCAAGATAGCATCTTCTGAAAGGTATTATGTGGTTGACTTTAAAACTATACCTATTTTTCTTTCTTTTTTTTCCTTTGAAGATAAGACCTTCATTRCTTCATTTATATTTTATGAGAAAGCCCACCAGGCTTACAAAGTCAGAAGCTGTAGATATTTTGGGGTTTATTGAGAAAGAAGATATTTTCTTTTAAAGAAATTCTGAAACTCTTACATTTTTTATGGTTTTGTTGACTTAAAAGGAGGATGTCATTCACTAATTAGCACATATCTCATCCTCAGTGAAAGACTGATTTGTTAAAACCTCAGAGGCCCTCTCAGCTGGAGGAGTAGGACTTGCTCTGAGGTGACTTATTAAACACCTCCACTGTTTGTGACTGCCCTTTATATAAAAAACCCTAAGTCTGAAGGCTTTTACACATAATAACTTGTGTTAGAGTGCTGTGATTAATATGTTGTAAATATAYCTGGCTCCTCAGAGAGCTGAAATGAGGAAAAAGGAAAAAAGATRGAAGAAAATTATTGTGTSTCTAATATAGAACTGGGGCTTCYYGTGGGAGATTTATGAGCAAAAATAYGTGAAAAAAGAAACTGTCCCCTATAATTTGCTGAATGCATTGTATACTGTCAGTATTTAAAACCGAAGCACTTCCTTACTTGGTATTTCATCCTGTTGTCTCTGGTGTAAAGAAGGAAATTTGTGTTCACATCATCYGGAGAGCTGGGCAAGCCTGCCAGTTGTCTCCCTGGGATCCCAGCCCAAGGGGGACTATCTGTAAAGCATCCAAGCCTCTGGTAGCAAACTTCCCTTCCTGGAGTACACAAAGAAAAATGCAAGAGTTCTGGGAATGTAACAGGTTCTATAGACGAAGCTGGCAGGRCAGTGTTTACACCAGGAAAGCAAAAAATGCCTGGCTCAGTTTAGGATGGCACTTGTGTGCATTTTTCATTAAGGGGCTTAGTTGTGCTCTGATGCTTGTGGAAAGGACTTGAACTTCAAAACTGATTCCTGCTGCAAACAYAGCCTAGAGCTCAGCTTGGTGATCTCAGGAGAATGCAGGATGTGYTCGGTCAAACATATTGTTAACACAGCCCTTGGAAAAAGACAATAAAAGCTTGATCCAGAGAAGAAACCAGCTTTTGCTGCCAGCACAGAATAGCCCTTCAAATCAGTCCTATTGCTCCAGGGATTATCTAGATTGTTGTTTCTTGTGCAACAGTTCAYGGAGGAGTAAAAAGAAACCAAAATATTAAAACAGATACATCTTGTTGCTCCACACTGCACATTAAACATCCCCCTTATTTTTTATCACCGTTAAGATTTTAGTGGAAGCAATAAAGTGGAATTTGAGTGGAAGCTGAGAGCAAAGCACAGCCTCAGGAAGTGTGGTTTTAGATAGAAACCAATAGAATTGGTTTCCCAATTTCTATTGTGGCTTTACTACGGTAATGGTGCAAATATGACATGCGGGTGTTGCCATTAATTGTCATCCTTCCGCACTGTTATAGCACAACGGTTGTGAAATCACAAATAATTTTTATTGCTATTAAAAACACTATTCTTTCCTGTCATTAAAGAGGTATTTTGGACCAAGACTATTTTCTTGTTCTTTGCATAGCACTGTGTAGAGTAGGTGCCTAGGCTGTCATTACCAGGGTTGTAGCTACCATGAATGCTGGTATTTGAGGGTGGGGGTGGGTAGGGAAGAAGTGTTCTGGAAGAATTTCAGTGTCAATTCATGTATAAAAATACCTTTCTAATTCCCATTCTGTTTTCTAGCTGCAAAAACCTTTGCAGAATTAAAAAGTAATGGGCTAAATGGGGGAAAGACATGACCTAACTCAGTGGTCCTAATGAAGAACTATGTTAAATCCATTCCAAAGAACACCCCTTTTCTAAAATATAGACATTCTGGTGTAGGCTGCACATAACAATTTTTAAAGTTCATAGATTTTATCAACTGTATGTCTCACCTCTGGCCGCATTGAGAAGAAAAAGAGTAGTCATCCATACTGCAAACATCTGAAGTGAATAAGAACACCGTTCAAACATAATTGAAATTAGAATCTGCAATTCATCTAAGGGTTTCCCATACCCATTAAAAACCCCTGAAACTCAGTACTTCAGTCATTTGCTGAGTTGGATCCCAAAAAAGCAACACTTTCTTAAAGATAGTAAGGTTTCAAGAAAATACCTTTGGGATTATTTCTGTTTGCCATGGAGATTTTGCATAATCAGGCTATCCTTTAGGCATCCTTAATGATTGTCTTCCTGTCCTTGACAAACAGACTTTTTTCCTCTAGAGCTGCAATTTATGGGCATGTAAATTAAATTCTTAGAGGATTTGCAACAATGTATTTTTACAGAGTGAAGTTTGTCCTAGGATTTAATAGAAAAGTTACTCACAGAACTGCCATCCAATGATTGCATTTAAAAAACCCCAAKAACAAACTTAATTTGTGCTTATAAATCATACAGATAGTCTTGAAAATTCAGTTTGGTCACTGCTATCAGCCATGTATGCTTATCAGCCCTCATCTGCATGATCACTTAGTCACCAGCTGATAGGTAAGCATTGGAGTAAATGGAACCCATCATTTACTTCAAGGTGAAGTAGAGAAAGTCTTAAGTATAGTCTCACTACTAGCAATTTATCTTCAAAGGAAAAAACRTAGTTCTTTAAAAATCTAATATTATGCCCAGATCATCCAACGAGTGCTGCACAGGCAGAGCCCTGCATCCCCTTCCTGACCAGTCTCCCCAGTCCCCTCAAGTCCGTAATACACTGTCATGAATACAGAGTTCATCCCTGTGAAACCTAGTGCAGGATCAAGCACGTCCTGCTTCCATCTCCTCTCCTCCAGCCACTCACCAAATACCCTTCCCCTTATCATGATGATCCTTATTTCAGTTCCTTAGATGTTCTTGGCTCCAGTGGGATCCCATTTTACCTTGGCAAGGCTCAGAGCACGTTCTCAGGGTCAACCTCTCAGCTGCTTGCGGCAAGCCTTGCAGAAGACGTTTGAGGAGCCTGGAAACGAGCAGGACAGCCCTGTGCCTGCCCTCCAAGGCCACGYGGCGCAGGGATGCTCACCCTCTGCTGCTCCACAGTGCTTGGATTCCCAGCTGCATCTGTGGCTTTGGTGGGTAATGCCAAAAGAGATCTCCTTCTGTCAGGCTTCATCCGAGATAAGGCCAACCAGGTCAGACCGGTTGCTGCGTGACTCCACCCACTTAATGCAAAGTTGCAAATAGGGGGTTATTGTCCTCCATTGGTTATTGTTTTTCGAGCTAAAAATTGCTGGGAAACGTGATGTAAACACCGAACAAACACACGGCCTTTCAGTCCCAGCGGGGCTGCTCGCCTTGGTGCGGTGCTGAGTTGAGATTGTCACTCAACATCGCAACCCACGGCAGTGGCAGAGCCCCGGTCCTCTGCATTCCACTCCACAATTTAAACAGCAAAACTATCCCTCCTGGAACTGATCCCTGCCTTAACCAACTTACAGTCTTCAGCAAAACTTTCAAATTTGTGTTTGGTATGTGAGTCTAACGTTGAAGCATCAAGACACAAACAAGGTGTTTTGGGATGARCTCGCCTGAGTTTGCAAGGCTCAAGCTGTTACCTGAGAAAATGCAAAAAGAAGAGACAAGTACGAAAAATTATAAAAAAATTAAATTGCTAAGTCTGTCGCTTGTTGTTTGTTCATCTTTGAGATCTCTTATCTCTAATTTCACTACTGGATGAATTACCTGACTTTTCTTTGAAAAGGTGGCAGAAATGCTTTTAAAGAGAGGAGAATAGTTCCTTGGGCAGATTGTCACCACATTCAATCATCATGAATCTTCATAATTACATTGTATTAATTGCAGTAATTTTATTTTTTAGTGTTTTGATAATGATGTCATTTCACATAGTACTATATTGTTGTTATACCATTATGTTCACGTTTCTGATCACACTTTCCTAGAAATCTTTGTTCCTGTAGGGGTACATGGGTCTTCTCCAAYCTAAATGATTCTATTATTCTGTGTAGACACCAATGAGAAACCTGCATCTCCACATTTTAATGTTAAACCCTTTAAGTACAAAGGTGATTACTGACACCTCCTAAAACAAGGGAGTACAGAAAGGGGAGACTCCCTTTTGGTATAATCCTCTCCACTGACTGATGACTTATTTCATATCTAGCACATACAAATATGAATTGGGTTAAAGTGATTCTTGCAAGTGCTACATAGAAAAGCATTTTCAGGCTTTTCTCTTCTTTTTTCTTTGTTAAGCCAACCTTGAAATGTTAATTTCTTCACCTGTAGATTGTAGAAGAAAATGTATGTTCCAACTCTGTGCTCAGTATGCCTAGTAGAAAATTAAGAAAGGTTAGTATGTAGTTCAGGGAGTCTCTTTTCATCTCTTCAAGACTAAGTTAGTCCAGTAATGTGTTGAATTAGTCCCATTAAAATTGAGTTATCCTCTGCTCACATAATTAAAGTCYGTTGTTGGGTTGCAGATTGGTCAGTTAATCAGTTATGCACAGAAGTCACTAAACAAAAGTGAAGAAATGTTTAAAAGATGCACACACAAAAAAATCTGCTTCCAAGTTATTCTAGGTCATCCTGGACAAAACTGGGTTCGGTGATAGTTAATAGAACTCAGAACTGTAATGGATGATACACTCAGATCTGGTGAGCAGGTGCTCAGATCTCTGATACMGCATCACATTCCAAGGGACTTAATGCTGGTTTTTTATATCACTGACAATTGACAAAGTCAGAAAGGCTGATTCACTAGAATTTAAGGGCCCCRCAGAAAATTAGCATCACATCTTACCTGCTTCTGATTTAATTCTATTATATATATTAGACCAAAACGTCACTTGATTCTTTCCTCACAATTACTTCAYGCTTCAGAAGGAAAGTTTACTGCAGAAACAGGTCACTGAAACTTTTAAATTAATCTACAATTCTCGCTAATTTGAATTCACAGATTTTACCTATTCATACTATTTTGGTGTATATGTTCTCAGGGGAGCTCAAGAAACGTGAATAATCCAATACATTAAGAAGCCTTTCTAAAACCTGGTATTATAGTCCCAAACCATACCTCAAACCTGCTGCAACATGGACTCAACTGCAGTTGAAGGTTTCAGDTCACTTACAAGAGTCAGTGAATTGCCAAGATAAAATTAAAGCAACAACCCATGTAAGGGTTTTTGATTTTACCTGAGCTGAGGACACCATTGTCTCCTGTCCTAGGTGTAAACGTGTGCAATGCAATTCTTAAAAATCATCATTACAGCCAATACTGAGCATTAAATGGAGTTTACCTTATCAAGGCTTTTCTCAGAACACATGAAGTGATTATTTATTGACGTTCTTGCTGCCTTCCAGCAGTCAGTGAGACACCACAGCTCTCCTCCCGTGTTTAAGACAAGGTTGCTTGGAGAGCAAGGTATCTTCATATTGGTAACAAATTAGAGGATTTAGTCCAGCTGACAGGCATGAAATGGGTTTTCTATGCTAGTTTACTAATGCCAGGAAAGCTCATAGCTCAGCAGCATTGTCAGACGTCAGCACTTCTGTGTTGGCTTCTAGAAAACTTCGCGCTTTAATGGGGTTAACTGCTTCAGTATTATCTGGGACCTGGGCAGGAAGCAGCGAGCAACAAAATGCTGTCTCTCCATCCCAAAGAAGTTCCTGAGGGTTTCTCGTCCATGAATGTGTCCAAGCTGTCCCTGAACTCATGCACACCCCTAGCACRCCCAGCATCCTGTATCAAGCACATTGCAACTGTGAGGAGAATCGTCTCCTTCCCTTTGTCTCGAGGTGCGCAATGCCAGCTTCATTCCGTGCCCCCTGTCACTAGTGTGGAAGGAAATGAACAAGTCATTTTGTGTTTGCCTTCTCCACGACCCTCTTCGTTTTATAGATGACATTCACATCTCYGTCTCTTTTCTTGGCTGACTTCTGTTTTTCTCTTATATGCCAGAGGAATGGGAAAATGACTGCGTATTCCATCAGGCTGGAGAAGGTGGACRTCGGTATTTTGCTCTCCATTACGAAAACGAGTAAGGAAAGTTCCTCCTATCCTGAAGTTTTATCAATGAATGTGTGTTTTTGTGAGGGGTGAAGTGGCCAAATGTGGAAGAAGGTTGTTTCTGCAGCTAAAACACAGCTTTGYGCATTCTGTCCTAAAAGCTCCCTTCTTTAGCAACATCTGTAATCATCTTACAGGATGAGGTACACCGTGTATAAAATATTACACTAAAAATAGGCCTAATAGGGATAATTCAGGCAAGCTATTGTGCAGGGCTGTTTATGCTTTTCTTTTCTTTTCTCTTTGTCCTTTAACTGTAATTGCACCCACTGTCAAGTCTTGACCTGGAGAATGAATTTTCTGGGCAGGGACCRACCTAGGTATGCACATTGCAGAGTGTATGATTCAGTTTGGGGTGTATGAATAATTTTTCTTGTAGATGGTAACAGTAATGTAAAGGTCACCTTTTCCAACACATCAGTTGTAAAGCCTTTCCTATGGAAGTACCAGTCTTGAATAAAAAACTTTAAATACCAGCAAGTATTTTTCTATTCATTCCAGTCTGCTTGGCTGCTGAAAAAGATATGAAGGGATTATTATTCTTTATATCTGCTGTCCCTTTATTATGATCCAGCTTCTAATACTTATATTGATGCCAATCCCAATGGGATGACTCATAGAGTAAAATACTTCTTAGCTAAAGAAAGAGTACCAAATGTTACGTTCCATTTGCTTTGTATTTTAATATCATTTAAACTAACAGTTATTGCRTGACTTATTTATAACTTTCATGGAAGCCCAAGTTCTTTTCTTGTACTTCCTAAGGTGAGCCTGGAGATACCATGAGATTTGATCTCCTGCAGTGAGGTATTTTAAGGCCTATGGACAGTCTGTGCATTGCTCTAGTTTTTGGGATGTAAATTAGTAAACTACAGTGCARAAAAATGAAATAAATGAAAGGAATTATGTTAATTTATACAAGCCGTTAGTTGCTATTAAATGGAAACACACAACAAAAACCCCAGGTGGTTTCATATCAGACCTTTGATGTGATATAGGGCCTGGTGTTTGTGGGTTTATTTTGCAGGTTCTAGTTCTGTTCCATCACATTCCCCTTAAATTCAGTCGAGTACAGGATGTTTCCATCAAGGTGCTGTTATGCTTGTGGCACTATAAATAGGTCCTTAACTACTYGTGGTGTGGCAACAAAGTGTAATGCTCTCATAAAACTGTGTGTTGATTCGTGGTGTCTTCTCCCCTTGTGGCCACAGGTTTGTGTTTGTGCCTCATYCGTGCTGTGTCTGGAGAGGAGGTTTGAGTTTGGAGCTGTGCACATGGAGATTTAGGGATTTCTTCCTCAGAAGAACTCCTGGAAGAAGGAGGAGTAGCACATGGGTGGTTCCCAGAGTCTGCTTGGTGCCTCTCACTGGCTTTGCCACTCCCTGTACAAAAAAATAGACTTGCACAGAGAATACTCTTTTATCATGTTTGCTGATAAGAGCAAAATACAAGGCTGACAGTAAACAGGAAGACTKCTTTATTTTGCTTTTGAGCACTGCTGTTTCTTCAGTGAGTTTGGCTTTTTAGTATACTTTGAAAATACTGTCAGAATTTTAAGAACTTGTGGGCCACTATTGGAATCAAATCAGGTTTTAATGAAGCACTACCTTCRCCCTCTGCTATTTTTGGAAGGTCTTACAAAACTCGTTTGAAAGAGGCCAGCTGATATAGGGTGAAAAGTAAATAATTTATATCATCCTTCTGTAAACAAAGTAATGCAAAAGCTACAGGATGGAATCCATTTATTCTGCAGGCCAATTAAATCAGTATCACATTTAAAGTGACTTYAGAAAAATTGAGCATCCCCGTTTTGATGTTAAGCCTTTTGGCTCTGAAGTTAAGAAACACAGCTTTTTTAAAAGAACCCCAAACAATTGAAGAAAACAATCACGAGGAGCAGGGAAAGCCTTTTAAAGGGTTTCCCTAAATGAGAGTTATGAGGCAGGGTTGCAAAGCACGGAGTCATTTCAAGCCTAAGGAATGTGGGAGTGGGATGTTGCAASAGCACAGCACTCAACCTTACCACACCAATTAGACTTAATAAGTTTAACTGGAGTATTTCACAACGTGAGTCCAACCCAGCCTCTTTTTAAGTCAGCTGAAGTGACTGTCACTGTTTTCAATAAGCAAGGTACAAGGCAGCACTGCAGTATTCATCTCAGGGTGCATGTAGCTGTATCTGAGCTGCATACAAATGTCTGGAAAAGTGTCAGATTTCAGTGATCTGTAAGTGATCTGTAAGTGGACGAGCACTAAATGCTAAGGGTGAACAACTAGAGAGTGAGAGGCTTTAGGGCTGGTTTCTGTGAGGGCTTCCTGCTTCCGAAAACCAGTTGGGTGGTTTGTGAACACATCACTTGTAGATGATTGCAGCGTGCAGGCTTTGGTTTTCCATGGAGCTGTGCCTGTTTTGAGATTATTCAACAGTTAAATCTTATGAAAAGAAATGGCTATTTCATCATCCTTCTAAAGTGCATTATATCAACTATGTGACATGTGCTATGGACGTGCTAACCCTGGATTGATYGGAGCAATGCAAAGGAGGTGGCACTAATTATTCTGGTCATTTGCAACATTAGTTATACAAAATGTATGTAAACATTTTAAGAACCATCATCTGCTTTCTGTTACTACCAGCCAGTTTACAGTTTAACTTTGCTGAGATTAATGTAAAGCATCTAATGATCAAAGCGAGAATTATTTACAGCTACCAGAGGTGAGAGTCAAATGACACCTGGGCTGTCAAACGACAAGGGGAGCCCTGAACACTCACTTGGGATGAGAGGATGCAGTCAGTCAGCTGTTGGGAGCCAGTGGTTTTCAAAATCCTGGGGGCTACTGGTGATATGAACAGCAGTCAGAGCCTGCATCAGATGTAATAAAAGGTAAGGGGTCTGCAGACATCCTGCTCCATTGCCTCTGGCTGCAAGGGATCTCAGCCTGGGCATCAGAGCCTGGCCCGGACACAGAGCCTGTTTGGATAAGAAATTAAAGGCCATCCTCATTGCTGGCAGTTTCATGGCTTCTGAGAATACCAACTCTTTTGTTTCTCTGAAAAACTTCCTGCTAGCCTTGAAAACACACATCAAAAGGATTGTTTTTCATGGTCTTCCTGTAGCTAATGTCTCTTCTTTAAGTAATCTCTGTTTGCTATAAAATTGAAAATTTACCAGGTAGGGTAGGCTAACACTTTTTCTTTATTTAATTTGCAATTTATAACACAAAATTAAGGCAATAAGGAAGATAAAGGCCTTTTTGCCTTTTTAGTATAACACTGTTTTTATAATAACTGGAAATGCATTCACTGACATGAAATCTTAAATRCAATAGAAATATCACTTCAGGAGTTCTCGGGTTTGCCTTTATAGATTTTCTCTGCTTTTCTCCATTTATCCCAGAAGGATTTCATCATTGAAACTTTTCTCTTACCCTTCAGCAACACTTTATGGACAGCTGAAATGCAATAATCTAAATTATTATTTCTTAAACACTGAGTACATGCATGCCTTTTAATTTACATTCTGCACTCTGTGTATGTGAGTCTGTATGATACATGAGTAAGATATTTACTGGGTATAATTTTTAATGCCTTTGAAATTAAGTCTTTCAAGTGATGGAAGAGAGAATTATCTTTAGACAAGTACAGGATCCATAGACAGAGAGTGAGTCAGGTGTGTGTGTTCAAGATTTACASAATCCTCCTCTCCATTGTGTAAATGCTGATTACAGAGAGCTCTGGGTCCCAGCTAGAAGCAATTACAGCCCTCCCCATCTGCAAGGAGCGCTTGCAAGATTGTCATTCCCAAAGGCCAAAAAAGTCATGGCATGTTTGGTATCCCATTATAAGATAAACTCATTTCTTTCATTAATGATGCATTCCCCATGCCCTATCCATAAAGAAACAGTGCAGGAATGAACAACTTCAGAACAGTGAGCAGCAGGGGAGTAGCCATCTCAGTCACTGAACTGGGAGAGGGAACAAGCCCTGAGCTCTCCCTTTCTGTGCCATAAATGCTCATATGTCTCAAACTGATGCAATATATACATGTAGAGAATTGATARGGAATGATAATATATCTCAAAAAACGATTACTTTGTAAAAAGAATCAGGGTCTCATTTTATTAGAGGGATTCCTGAATAGCTGAAGAGTCCTTCCACAATCATCAGGCAGGCTGATGTGTGAATACCAGAATCTCTGTCTACCCCTAGCTTCAGCTGATTGGCAAAGACTCTGGTCCCTGATTATGGGTGATGATTCATCTTGTTCATCAGCCCCAGGAAGGGACATTTTCTGGTTCTCAGGCTGGGGTCTGTGCCCTGACAGCACTCTCATTATACAAGGGGTGAGACCCAACATGCACCACCCCTCTTCACCCTGCAGTCAGCTGGGATATGGAGCTGTGTGGGGCACCACCCCTCCCCAGGCCTTAAACCTAAACTGAAACCCCGCAGCTTTCATTGCATCGCTGAGCAGCACCATCAGTTCATTACTGCCTTAAAATAGCATAGCCTCTACACAATGCATTAATTATTAGCTTGTCTCATTAGTTAATCCCATTAGACTGATATATGCAGGCATTTTATCAGTAGAATTGAAAGTATATTCCTAGGAACATCGCTTTTCCGGTTTGCGTTTCATGTTGCACAGAAGATGAAGAGATGGCTTGAAACCACTCTCGCTTTGGTGTAGGGCAAACTTGGTCTCCTAATTCCTTGTGTTCAGATAAAAGGGCATCTGATAACGTTTTKGGGTAGGATAAATTAAGTGTATGGGATGGTAGCACTGCGAGTACATTCTAATTTTACTGCCAATTTGCATTGCTGGTTCCTAGGAAGCCTTGCACRAACTGGGAATGCAAAATACCAGGCCCTGCACAAGAATCATGACAAGATACTTGCAGCTAATCTTAAATTRGAGCAAGAACAACTGAATGAGCAATTCTCAGCTCTGGAGTTTGCATTATCTCAGAGCTCCACACCTGAGACACGATGGCACCTCTGTGAGATGCTGTGGCTGCCACAGAGGTAACACTTTACTAACACTGGCATTTTCAGATCAATTCACCACCTGTCTAAGGGGAAAAGACTTTAAAATATCTACTTAAAAATAAATTGCCAGTAGTTTTAATTATCAGATATTAATTTCAAAACAGTATCTAWGGGCCTGAAGTACTGAAACGCTCCATGCTGGCTTAGAAATTGTAACAGAATATAACAGGCATGTATTAATCAGGGAAAGAAACTCTTGTGAATTGAACTTTGTGATTTGGGTCTTGAAATGTGCTTGGAGTTTCCTATGAAGCTAATAAGCATGATTACAGTTGTAGAAAGCTGAACAGAGAAAGCATTTTATTACTCAGGACAGGATCAACAACCACGTGTGTATAATTTATGCAGAAGTAAAAAGCTCAGAAGTTTAGAGACGGTCATGAAACTGGGGGCAGTTTTGCATGCACTTTTAAACTCCATTTCATAGAGTCATTTCCATCACCCTGACTGTCAGCTGCATCACAGCAGTACTCARAGGCTACTGGTACACAGAGATGAAAGGGACAATCCTCATCCTGATGCAGATAACAGCTGAAATGAACAGGAGGGATGGAGGAAGCAGAGACTGACTGGGAGATGAACCCAGCAAAGTCTGAGACAGATGACAGCAGTCACTGCTGCCTTCCCACAGCTGTCAGGAGTTAATGGGATTCTCTAGGGGAAGCCATGCTGCAGCATCCCTTAGAAGGATTTAAAGGATGCAGAGATGACAACTGTTCTGATATTTTTGTCCTTTCATATTTATTGCTACATGACATTTCTTCTGTGAAATTTATTCTAGTTTATATCTGTGTTCTCACATATGAACTTTAGAGTTAGAAGTTGAACTTTCTTAAACTAGATGAGCTGCATCTTCCTGCTCTYCATGAGTGAATAAAACTGTGATGACTTGTTTCCTCACAGAAGTCACAGTGAGAAACCACTTTCCCGGTGATGAATCAGACACTGCTTGAAAACATTTTGGTGCTGTTCAGTGGAGTTCACATTCTACTGAAGCACCATAAATGACAGAAAATAAAAGTGGGAGTTTTGGCAGTATTTGCATGTAGCCATATATTCACAATGTCAGCTGCATGTTGTTGTTGGAGTTTATGATATAAGTGTGCCTCAGTACATTTGAGATCTTGAAGTGTATCCACACAGTTGGTMCATACCAGCATCTTCTGTCAGGTGGAGAGTTACAGTTTATGTTACTTGAATCCTTGAAGGGTGTAAAAGTTCTATTTATGTGCATTCAGTTCAACAGGAAGAAACCAGGCACAGAGCAATATGATATTTAAATATGTCTGATTTCCCATATCATATTGGCTTGGATATTTTCTGAGCAGCACTAGCATGAACCATTTAGTTCAAGTAATTGCATTGAACATATAGTTGGAGACAATTGTGTTAAAAGGATTTAAAATTAATTTAAATTTGTTAATTTTTTTAAGTAATCTACTGGTTGAGGTAGTTTCCCTGGAGACTTGAGAAGGATTGTACTCACTGCAGTCTACTATTATTATTTCTTTATTTGTGTTATTTTGTTTTATAAAATAAAAGGAATATACAACTGATTAAATGAGCATTTTCAGTGGTCTTGCCATAATTAGAGCCAGAAGCCAGAGTGATAAGTCACATTTCTGAGTGTTACAGAGAGATGGATAAGAGCTGATGATATTCATAAATATCCTCCAGTGAAAGTCAGTAGGTTTGTTCTTTTTATTGGTGCCCCCCTTTTTTTTTATTAATGGCTGGTTGTCTAAGGGAAGGGAATTAACATAACTCTTTATTTAGTTTCACAACTTTGTTATGCTCTTTGCACCGCCCCAGTCACTGCTGAGCCAATAATGCCAGCCTTGATTTGTTTGTTCACCTCTCCTGTGGTGGCCATCCTCCTCCTAAGCCACTCCTAGTCTTAGAACTCGAGCCCAGCGTGCTCTCACCTCCTCTCCCCTTCCTACACATCACCTACAAAACATTCCCGTGCTCCGGCTCCTGTGTGAGGATCACAACAATGCCCTCAGCTCTTCTCAGGGCAGCTGAAGCCTCGCTGCAGGACTTTCCTTTGTCCTGCCTTCATCAGGCTCTTGCTCTTCCTGCTGGGGCTGAAATGGGATTTTGGACTCTTGTGTGATGCTTTGTAATCCGTGATGCCGTGAGGCACCAGTTCACTTCCAGGTGCCATAAATAAATCTGAATGCTTGCATTGAGCTCGAGTGGGGCGGTTTAGCTGCCCTGATGTGTGTGGGGTGACATCCAGGGAGCTGCTGTAAAGTCTCTGAGCCTCAAAGGGAAAAGCTGCAAGGGAGTGCTGGAACCGAGACATCATCAGAGAGGTAAATTTGAGCCATTTTGGTGATCGCATAGATTTTCAAAATCTAGTGTGTTCTCAGGAACTTGATGGTGATGTTCTCCAGCACGCAAGTTTAAAACACCTGTTAACACAAGCATCTGAAAAATGGTGCTGATCATAAGGCAAACAAACAGGAAAAAAAATTTCCCTAAAATAAATGATCAAAATAAGAAAACTCAGAATGAAAAAATGTTTCCAAAGGAGCAAGAAAAGGGTTAAGGGTTTGAAAAAAAAGAATTGAAACCCATTGTTGTTTTGGTCTACTTTTAGTGTATTTACCTGGTAAGTATTAAGGAAGCAATAAGATACATTAYATGTGTTTGGTTATCGAGGGACAGGCATGAATAGGACACAAGGTTAAGTTATATTTCTTTTTTGGAAGTTCATTCCTGAATAATCTCTCCACTTCTTGGTATTTACTACCACATTGAGCTTAGTAACTTCTCCTACATTAAGAATATCTGGTTAAAGGAAGAGGCAGATTTTTTAAGGAGCATCACAGCTATTATTGTTAATCCTCGACCACTTTCTCATGAGGAGCAAGTTCACACTACCACCTAGTGCAATTCCTGTCTCAATGCAACAGCATTATTGTGTATGATGTCTTTCTTATTTATAAACTCCTCTGAATAATTAATCTAACTGATGTACTTATTGACTGTAGTATTAACTCTATATTAATGAAAGAAACAGAAACAGAACATGATTGTTCTCCTACCTGTAAGTCCTCTGTAAACAGTACCCTGACTTCCATGCTTTATCTGCCTATTTTCTCCCATGTATATGGTAATYTCAAGATGCCAATCATTCTGTAGCACAATGGTACACGCCTACACTTCTGCTGAATTCTGCAGTTGTGGGTTTATGTGAATGAACAGTGGTTGTTTTGTACGAACACCCTGCTAATATTTGAAGTGTGATTTGAAAAAGGAGGGTAGATTGTCTTAATCTCATGTGCTGTGGTATGTAAAACCACAGTAAATCTCTCAGTTCACATGAATTAGCCTTCTGGTTTTAACAAATCTAAGTATGGATTAAACAGCTGATGTTGCTAATTCCCAGTGTGTAGCCATTACTTTGGTGCCATTCTACTTCCTTCACAAAACAGTTCATTTTTTTAAAAGGTATGTCCAACAGACATCCCCAAATGATATAGGGATTATCGAAATAAAATTCTTAAAGGCAAAATGTAATTTTGGTCCTTGGTACAGCTATGTAATAATACATAAAATAATAATAATATAAAAAAGAACACATAAACCCATTGTCCATTTACAAAGGACTTGGGTGGTTTTTTTTTACATCGGAATTTTCATTTTGTCTCATTAATGAATTATATCAGAGTCATAAGTGTATATTATAATTTTTTGAAAAAGAAGTTAGCCAAACCGATGCTTTCTATTTTTATGTTTAATTCCCTAACCTTAATTTAATGCTCCATCAATGGGGAAAAAAAATATATAGAAAGAGTTCACTTAGTGTGCAGCAGAACTTTCTCTAATACACTTTCTCTTATACTAGCTGTATTTGTCCTTGCTCAAAAATAAAGAAAATATGCTTATTTCATATAAAGAAACAATACTCATAAAAAAATATTCATAACAGTTCAGGTTATGGACTAACCAAACTCTGAGAGAACTAAGTACATTTTAGTTCAAGAAGCAATTATTTTTTCCAGACCTCCTCTTTTTTTATATCCCTTTCATTTGAAATAGTCAGATCTAAGGAGACCAGAAGCATCGATCTCCCTATAAACACAGAAATAACTGAGAAATTTTGCTAATTTGGAATTCCAGTGTGATTTGSGCAAAGAGATCTTACCCACAAATAAAGCTAAGTGTTTAAAGCTTGGGCTACAGGCTTAAAGGGACAAACTCGTGGTTTATGGACAATTCCTTGGACTTTAGAGAGACTGGAAAGTGTTCAAATACCAGCAGAATGCAAATCAGTTTATTTAACAGTTTTAAGCAGTAGTATTGCAAGTATATAACTGTGAGCTGTATCTACCTTTTTCTGACAGAGTAAAAGCTTCTAAGAGAAACATTAAATACGATATTACAGTTTGCCCATCATAGCAGCAGTGGCCCTTTCTATAATATGATAACTGGTTTTGCTTTCTCTGKCATGCTTCCATGGCAAGCAGCTGTGTCTGTGGGTTAACCCTGGGAGCTTTAGAAGAGTGAAAGGTTGTGACTGATGGCCACAGAGTTCCAGGTGAATTTTCTTTAAGATTTTGGGCCACGCTCCCAAATACGCATTTCAAATGGACTTCTCAGGGAGATTATTATCATGGCTATTTAGAAGGATTCGGAAAGGGCAAAGAGCTTCAGTGTATTGTTTCTCTCTTGTGTTTGGAACAAAATGTGCTAATGCACAAATTCCACAGAATTCATTAACATATAATAAAGAAGGTAGGCATCTGCTTGGGATGACTTTTTTTAAATGATGAAGTCTGGATTATTCACACCAGAAAGTCCATAAGGAAAAAACGTTTGGCTGAGGCACTTCACATACACTAACAGCTTTTGGGATGAATTTTGGAGTGCTGAGGAAATTGCAGAAGCATGAAAGCTGTGAAGGATTTATGAGTATTTAAAAAAGACTTGTAGCTAAATGGCCTCTTAACGTGATATGGTGCAGGTAAAATAATGGAAAGGACAGAGGACTTCAGTGATAAAGATTTAAATTGCAGGAATACAATTAATAGGCCTGATTTAACTCTTTGAGAGGTTACAGATGTAATCATACTGTGTTGATACCTTATGCTTTAACTGCTAGAGGACATTCAGCAAGCACGATGTGCTACCGTTCATTTAAAATAGCTGCCACTGTAGCACGTTCAGTCTGAAACTGATGGGTTATAAAAAACAGTGCCAGTGAGAAATAATCATCCAGTGGGCCTGTTTAGAGCTGTGTCTTCTGAAGATGAGTGCTCAAAGGAAAGTGATGCTAGTTTTATGCATAACCTAATTTAAATAAGAAATGACCATGGATAAAATATGCAGACGACACAGAGGTTGACAGCATGACAGATATCAATGCTGAAATCACACAGAGCAACATGGATAGTTTGGTAAACAGAGCAAACCATGCAATTAGCTCTGTTTTAATATATTCACATCCTGAGATGTATGTCTGAAAAAAAATCAAATTTATAAGTATGGAGGGGAGGATGATATCCTTGAAAACAGCAACTTTGAAAAGTGCTTATAAATCATCTTGAACAACTGAGTCAACACACACTTCTAATGTGATGTGTGAGGTAAACAGGATTAACATGAACTTGTAAACCTATTCAGGAAGGCAGTGTGTAGGAGTAGGAAGGCAATTTTTTGTTTATATAAGCACCGATGAAGCCAGTACTAGAATATTGCTTACAAGTCAGGTGTCAAGTATTTCTGACAGTGGAAGAAATGGARAAGGTGCAAGAAAAAAGCCACAAAGATTATCTGAAGGCTGGGGAAAAAAAGCCTTACCGTGAAGGACAGACTGAATGCAATTTGTTAAGCTTATCAAAACAGACTCTGAAAGGTAAGTCTTGATTGTAGCACAGAGGTACTAACGCATGGAGAATATATTAAAAGGCATTTTTATCTCAAAGCAGAAAATACAAGAGAAATCAAGGGGTAGAAGCTACAGCCAACACGTTCAAACTCTCAATTAGACAAAGATCAATGTGTCAATTAGTCAGCAGAACAGGTCTGATACATCCCCACTCTTGGAATCTTCAAGCTGAAGCTGAGATTCTTTCCAAAGGATGGGGGGTTGCCTCACCAGGTTGTTGGTCTCAGAGTATGATGCCTCCTCCCCGCACACAATATAGTTTATTAGAATATTCCCACCATGCATGATACTTATTTTTGCTCAGAAACAGTATGGCCTTAGAAGCAATCAACACAAATATTTCAATGCTAATGTGTCCAACGTCATTATGCATAAAACTCAAGAAAAATGAAACATAAAGGAGTAGCAAAATCTGATGATGATTATGAAATAAAAATTGTCATACAAGAGGGAACTCTTTTTTTATTAACATGATAAACCCACTAGATGGCACTGAAACATCCCTTTACAATTCCTCTCACTTTGACCAATGGCATGATTATCCAAATTTTTTAATCAAGGCTAAAAAGAATTTATGAACTACAGTATGAAGAATCTAAGAGACAAAAATTTCTGATATTATACAGGCTGAATTTTCTCTCTTTCTCTTTGTTGTACACAATATACTGTTTACAGTTTATGATTATCTGCATTATCTTTATGCTCTTAAATGTTTGGAGACTTTGTTTAAGAGAACTTAATCAGTACCAAATTATATTAAATGCTCCTTAGAATATGGATTGCTGGCTAGGTATTGTTCTCTTCCTGCTAGAGTAAATTTAGTTGAATAAATGACAGCAATTCTCTACTTGAAAGTGAAATAGAGGCTATGGGTTCCTCTCTCGCTAGGATATGGCATCAAAACTGCCTGGAATTTTATTAATACACAATAACAGGAATTACTGTTCCAGTAAAACCCAAGAAATGTGCTGTGTATTTAGAAAGACTCTTCTCTGGGATTTCATCTATATAATAAATTATTTACAGGTAAAATTGATCACTTTAAAGCTGTTTCTTCCAAACAAGTAGATATTGCCTTTAAATACTCAAGGCATTAAGTGGGAAGAAAGGAATCAGCTCTCATTTCACATTTTCCCAGAAAATCTTAAGATGCTGAACTATGGCTGACCAACTTGTGGGAATGATGACAGGAGTGGTGAAACTGATAAAATAAACGAATTACCGCATAGGTCTGGTTGAAGAAATGTAGATCTATAGTGTAATATAACACATTTAGCGTTTTAAAATTGAAAGTGGTAGAGCATTATGGTCTCTGATAAAATTTTAGTCAAAAAATAAATGAAATAGAAACCTTCTGCCAATAACAATCTCATGCTGAAAACACATTCAAACCCTACACATATCAGCAGGGTGACTTGAGGTGACTCTGAATGTCTGGATGTGCCTTGAGTTTGGCCCTTCAGAGAATCAGAGCTGACATGTCCCCTCCTTGGAACTCAAAGTCTGTAAGTGTTTTTGACAGTTTGGGCTTTAGGAGCTTTACTAGTGAGCCAGGTGAGAACGGTCCTTCTGCAGAAGAAGGTATTAGTAAATATAATTGTTTTTCAGCCCAGAATACAGATGCTTTGTGACACACAGGGCTACTAGCAGCAGCCTGGTGTAGAATATGAAAAATGCATCTAGAAACTTGATAAATTCAGGCCCAAAAAATCACCAGCTGAACAAGCAAATAACTGCAAAAGCCATTTGGATAAGGGGCTCACAAATCCTAAACAGAAAAATAAGAATGATGGGAATTTGGAAGGTGGGGCTATCACTACAATATGTAAGCACTACACATCAGGTGCAATCAATAAGAGAAGCAGAGCTAGTACTTGCTTAAATACTCTATTGACAAACAAGACATAGGCCATTAGACACTGAATGTGATCCTTTACCCAGTTACCACACTGTGGTGTCACATTCAACTTCAGAGCAGAGAACTGGAACTATTTTGCAAGTGCTCCTTACCCAGTATCAGTTTATTGCGTTGTCATCCTTGGAAATGGGTGTGTAGCTTAGTTGCTAATCCATCTATCTTTTTCATGGAAATCACCTGGAGTTTCTTTCACTTACTATAAGCTTCAAGACAGGCCTGTATCTCTTCCTCAGCTCAGTTGGTGGTGAAATCCTTTCTTGTGTTACAAACCACTATCAGACTGAAGATGACTGTGCTAAGCCTGTTGAGCCACTCTACTCCTGAGCTGAGTTAGGATGAGTTTAAACGTGGACCAGGGTGACAAATATAGAGAGATACCCCTAGTTTCATCTAAATTCACTTGAGCTGGATGCTATATCCAAGCAGAAAACACCCAAACAAGCCCACACAGATCTTGGTCTCTAATTTTTTTAGATTAGCCAACTGCCAAACTGTCAAGCTCAATGCAGGCAACCAGCCCTGTGGCTGGAGACTGTCAGTTCCCTCTGTGACTGAGGACCCCATAAGCTGGGTCAGCTGAACAAGGATATGTGACCCCAATTGATATTATTTGCCCTGTGTCATACATATGAGCTTTTTCTCACTAACTCAGTCTGTCATTAAGTTACAGTTATTTTTTTTAATGAGTTATTCCTTTTTCTTGCCATTCTTCACTTTATGACGTTAATTTGGCACTATCAGCAGCTCAATCATATTTATGTCAACCAATTAGAGATAATCTGTGTGGGTCCTGTTGCATTAGCTAACTGTAATTTCATTCTGTGGTCAGGTATTGCAGTGGTTTTCTTGTTAGTGTTTGAAATGGCTGTTAATAATAATGAATAAAATAACAGGAAAATGTAGTAGCTTAAATCATTTTTATAAGATACGAAATAATTGCATTTTAATTCCTTTTGCATGGCTTTTTCCTCCTCGTTGTAGCTTTTCCTTGCTTTAAGAATAAGTACAACTCTGGATAAGTAACATTGGGTCATGGGGGCACTTTTTCCACAGTTAAGACATATGGTTTGTATTCCTCGTCCTGGCTTGTTGGGTTTGCAGGTGCTTGTGTCTTCTGCTCCCCAGGGTGGCCTCTGACCATGGCTTTGGCATTGTGTATCTCCCAGTTTCTTCAGCTCCTGACCTTGTCCTTGTCCTTGTCCTACTTCCAAACTCTTAAGGCTGGAATCTTGTAGATCCAGGGTTCAACAGTTTCCTCTTTAGGGCCTCTGTAGTCAGTCCTTACTCAATGTGGCTGGCAAACTTCTTGAAAGTCCAATGATTTTTTCCAAGCCATCTCAGCTCCATGACCTGGCTTGAATTTTTTCCTGTTCTATTTCTTCAAATGGATCCTGGATTTTCCTTTGCAGTAACGTGCTTGCATTAGGCTGCTGCTGGCAAGTGCCTTTTACACAGCATGGCTGGGAGCTGCATTTGTTGATGAAAAAATCAGGCTGCCCCGCTGTGCCTCAGGTATGTGGGCACAGGAGCAGAGGCACTGCGGTGTCGCTGCAAGCCTGAGGTGAGACTGCACTTAACAAGCCTTTTGTGAAGGAGGTAGGACTTGATGCTTGTCAGATCTCTTAGCAGGTAAACGCAGTAATCTGAAATATTTCTGTCTTTCATCACAAATGAGTGACTTTTTATCTCTTGATTCTAAGAAGCAACTGTTCCCAGGTTAAATATATAAGCACAGCTAGTTTTCCTGATGCCTTTTTTTTCCACTAGAAAAATAACGTTTTGCTTGGACTATATTCTTTCTCACTACCTTTTTCAAGTATTTCTGTGTCTGTAATTCATCTTTTTTTTTGTCATAAAAAGGGACAACCACATCCATGTAATATACAACCTGCACTTAAAAAGATATTCTTATTATGTCATCGATGAAACAATTCATTTTTTCGTAATAATTCTGTGTGTATTTTCATGGCAACCTGGCAATGTTCTTATCTTTTATGTATTTATTAAACATAACAAAAGATTTGGTTTTTCTGCACTTATTGTTTAAAAGATTACTCATCCTCAGTTTGAGAATTTAAAATAAAATCCACAAAAAACGAATTTTTGCTTAATCTTTAGTCTGAGTCTTCAAAAACAAGTACTGAATTTGGCCAAAATTACATTACTCATAAGACAGTGATGACAAATGTATTTTTATACTTGGAGAAATTAGTATGTCTTACATTCACCCTGCAACAACTGGGTTAGTCTGGCATACTTTTTTCCAGAGTTGTTGAGGGATTTGTTTAGCCCAACAGGATTTGTATTGATTTCTGTTTCGCTTTTTTTGGTGATCTTTATTCTCGGGGTTTTTTTTCTTATATTGATTCTGAAAGCTTTAGCCATTTGGGTTATTACAAATGTTGCTATATTTATGCTGTAATTCTACTACAATAATCAAGAAGTCAGACTTTCACAGACTTTTATGCACACACCCCCAGCATAAAAAGACAAACAGACACACACACACATAAAGAAAACTTGCAACTGCTTTGCTGGAATCTGAAGTCTCTGAAAAGAGTTTACCATATTTTTTTCCACAGATGCTTTTTCAGGTGATTTAGGGACATTAATTTATATATTAATTGGTAGTTATTGGATGCTATTGCTCATTTCACTTACCTCAACCGTATATGTAGAATTTTGAGTGTGAACCAATGAGCTCTTTTTGATGTCATATCTGAATATTTCATCTATATGGACCAAAGAGCTGTATAAATATGAGACCATTGCAAAAGAAATTCAAGGATTCGTGTAAATAAAAGCAACTATAAGTAGACAAACACAAGGTTTAAAAATAAGGTTTTGCTGGTTGACTGACAAAGACACTTCACATAAACAAGTACCCTTAAATGAAGAAAATTATCAGGATAAACTCAGCCATCCTAGCAAATCCCAGATTTGTATGTCTCATCAATTAAACTCAGAAATAGCACTGCTTAAGCTGTCTGTAGATGTTCTGACATGTAACTCTATTATTTTGCAGTACACCCTGGATTTGATCAAAACCCATGAGCAGTAGTTGTCTAACTTTAAAAGTCAGATGGTCCCATACAAATCAGAGGGACTAAGTTGTTTAAAATCAAGCAATCCTTAGAGGATCTCTCTTAGGGAAGAGACAAAAAAAAAGTCTTATAAGGATGTCAACTCCAACAGCACTGTTATTAAGAATGATAATTCCAACCACTTGGAATTACGTTAGCTAACCCAGCGGATCAGAAGACTCTTTGATACCAGTGCTACAGATCAAACCTTGCCAGACTTCAAACTGCAGCTGTGTCCCAAGAGGAAAAAAACTTTCTCCATCTAAGGCAGAATTTGGTCAGCTTCCAAAAGTGATTTATTCCTCCCTTCTTAATAAAACATCTTTTGCAGTTTTACGTGTGACAGACACTCTCTGTAGCTTGGAGGGCTCTGGGTGTAGAAAAACTAGTGAAGAGCAGCTATCCATCCCACCCCCAGGCAGGAAGCATTGAAAAATATTTGCACACACAGTGGGATGTGATGAGACAATGCCCAGAGTGGACTGAGGCTGAGCAGAGCGAATGCTTTTACATGGTCTTACTGTGAGCACCTGAATGATAAAGTCAGTCCCACTGTGGGGTTGGGAACTGCTGTTACAGTTACACATCCTACGTGCTTGAATGAATAGAGATCCTGATTCAATCAAAATTCTTCACCAGTTCCCTAGAAATGTGGACTTTTCATTTAGCATAAGGTTTTATCTTTGCACTCGAGTGCTGAAGTTAGCACCCAGTGTTTTGTGGGTTGTGGGAGAGGAAGAAAAGAAGATTTCTCATGTTACCAGAAGGAAAGTGCTGAGTAATAGCCTGGCTTACCACCGATGGAGGCACCTACAGCTCAGYAGATTTGGGAACTATTCTGGACTGTCAAGCAGTGTTGCTGGAGCTGAGCTGTTTCAGAGGGTTCATTACTGAATTGCATTGTCAAGGCAGAAACTGAACAGTCACAGCTCCTGTTAAGAGTTAGTGATGGTAACAGTAGTATTTCTTCCTCTCAAATAAGACCACATCACTACCTTTAGAAATAGGAGACCATTCATTTGAAAAGAATAGTAAATAAAGAATAGAGGTAGTAATGTAGGAACTGAGATTTATGTGCAGTTTGCCATGTACTGTGACCCACAGGCCGCAAAGAGGAGCCTATAGAGGGACAGCTGTTGAACTTGATGATAAAACATAAACCTCCCCCTCACTTCTAAATGAATAAAACTTTATTTTAATGAAAAGTAAAGGCAGATACAAACTGTGAATTAATCAAGCACACAAAAACAGMAGAAAATCTCACAGACCCTAAGTAAAATGGTTTAAAAATGCTCAGACTTGCTTGTATGACACTCCATATTATATGCCACATATTATTCACTTCCCTGAAGACTTCTTTTGTGATAAATTCTGGAAAAGAGAAAGAATGGAATTATAGAAAATTAAGTCTTATGAGTTTAGTATTTTTTTTCACAGAGAAAGTCTTAAACATTGAGCTGTGTTATTTTTGTTTCTGAAGAAATTAATGAAAAAAATAACAGCTAAAGTAAAAATAAGTTACATTACTTCAACAGAAACTTGAAACTGATTATAAAAGTGAGTAATGCAAATTTCTCATGATTGTCATTCTGCTTGATGGTAGTGGCAGCTGTGTCTTCAYACAGCTCAATCAGAGACTCTGAAATGAACCTTTAAAACCTCTTTGTTTCCCAAATGGGACTTCAAAACATTTTTTCTCTTTGTATTGTTACACAGACTGACAATCAAGAAATTTGAAGTTAGGATTGACATTTAGAGGAAAACATATTTTAATAAGATTTTGTAAGGAATTTTTGAGTGGACAAAATAAAATACTACATAAAAAGATGCTATTATTTCTCCGTACTCCCATCTTCCATTCAACTGGCAGCTGGAGGTAAAGGTTAATTTAGCTCCTAAATGCATAATCTTTTGCAGTGTTCAATAAAATAATGATATATATTAGTCCCCCCAGTACATCTTTCTTGTGCTAAAAACATATCTTTAAATTCTTCTTTGTGCTTTCCATTTCTGTAAGAAATTATATTTCTGGACATTTGGAAGTAAGCTAAAACAAATGAGTATTGGAGTGTGTCTGCAATGAGAGGATGTTTAGGTGTGTACATATAAAAAACTGCTTGTGCAAAACCGCTGCTAACCATCCTAAAGGACACCTTTTAGACTGAAATTATCAAACTTTTAAAATACATAATGAAAATGGCATACCATTTGCAGGATTTCAATTTCTGCTTGAAGAGTCTCGCAGACACTTTCCCAATTATCATCTTTGCATTTTTCCAATTCTTTCTTAAGTCTGTGTCCAAAAACAAATAAATTTTCAGGTCAGAGAACTGTTGCTGGGTAACCATTTTTGCAGCTTTGGTCCCAATTGTCAATTTGATTTGTGTGAGAAAAGACTCATTGATCTATTTTCCTGGTCAGGATTTAGGTTTGCTAGTTAGACAAATTTCTGCACTGTGTTGTTTCCATAAACTGTGAAAGATATACAGCCACATTAGTCATCATTTTCCTTATTTAAACATGTGAATTTGAATGTTGATACTTAAAAAGTGCCATATGTTACTGTTCTTATTTTTCCTGGCTATCTTCTTGTAGCCTCTGATGGAGACAGAATGTTGGATTAGGTGGGTGCTCTGCCTGACCCTGTGCCAGCATTGCTCCCTGCCCCTCCACAGACTCCACAGCTCCCACTATTCTTCAGCACTTACTGTTTCCCAGTAGTCTCAGCCAGGAGTTCTCCAACTTTCCTACAATAAGGATTACTTTTAGTATAGCTATTTCTCCATCCAAAAGATTGTTCAGCCCTGCTAAAAGGAGATACCTCAACTTTGCACATCAATGACTGTAGTGATTTAAATTAATACTTGGTAGGCCCAGAGAAATCTATGCCAGAGCTTTCAACAGTCTGATAAATACAAGGTGATGGGATTATCCTGAGTCCTTCCATGGCTGTCATAAGAAAAGCATAATGACAAAGCTAACGTTGTTTACCCTTAATACAGTTTCAGGAAACAATCCGAATATTCTGGGACATAAAAACACACTGAAAAAAAGGAGGAAAAGCATATATTCTGCTTGTCATTAAATAGCTAAATCGATGCATCAAAGCAGGACCTTGTTTCTTCTGAAGCTGAAACAGAAGGTAGCAACTATTTTGGCTTTTATACACTATAGTAGACAATATATTATTTGACCTTATTATACAGATGATGCACCTCTTTGGCTGTCCTACTGCAAATAGAGTTGGTTTTCTACACAAGAAAAAACCTTTATTAAAATGAAGGAGTATCTCTTCATATGAGAGGAAAATCTTAGTCACTGTGCAGCTTTAGAGTAACAGCATAAGGCTGGACTGGAAGTTAATTTTTCTGTTCCTGTGGAAAATCCAAATATCTTACAATCAATATGGAAAAAGCATGAGCTCTGTGTGCTTGTATTATAAAGGATTAAATGTCCCTTCTTTCAGAAATATTTCTCATAAAAGGGAATTTTGAACTATGCTTTAAGAAATGAAATTTGCACTGCACTGTAGTACATTGTCAGTTTCCAGTCCATTTCATTGAGAGAAGTTCATTCCAAGGTCTAAGATCAGCTTGTGATCTTGATTAAATCTCCCTAACTTCATTGCCTTGTCTCCTCATTTTTTCTGTGTTCTCTGTTAGTGTGATATTAGAACCCTAATTTGCTTGAGACAAACAAAAGCCCTACTTTGCCTAATTTACTTTAGGAAAAAACAAAGTCTGTTGATCTCAGAGAAAATGCTCTCTCCTTGTCTTTCACAGTGTAAAACTGATGCACAGCCTGTTTGCTACTTGTTAGCTAAGAATGATACCAGTCCATGCTAGGTCTACATTAGGGATAGAACAACCAGAAGATAAGCAGCAGGAGTTGCTTATCTGTGTCTTGGGATTGTGAATTAATTACTATTGATGATGTGCTTTGAAATTCACATTTTGCACATGGATTTAAAAATTTTATTTCAAATATTTTATAAAACTTTAAAATGAACTCTCAGCGCAATTCCTTACATAGCATCAGGTAGTGGTGATAAAAGACATTCATTCAAATGTGGTGTTTAATTCTTACATTAATCAATTGATTCTGCTTTCAGGTCTTCCTTCTTTCTTATTTAGAAGCTAGATAATTACAGTATGTGCCAGGAATATTATACTCACAAAATAAGAGCTGTCTGTTAGGTTACAGTCTACAAAATTAATGCATTGGAGACGCCTGAGTTACTGAATAAATGATGAAGTTTTACCAGAAGGAATGTGAGACAATGGAACTATTAAAAAAAAAAAAGTTTAACCTGAAAGCAGATTTAGTTTTTTCATTTTACATTTAAGATAAGCAGCATATTCATATTCATCTTTCCACTATCAGATTGAATGTGCAAACCAATTATTCATGAAACTATACTGTGTAGATGGAAGGCAGGTTTTCTGTCACCTTTGGAAATGGAAAAAGATGTAACTTTTGCTAGAACAAGGATTAATTTGACAATTATACCCTTTTTATGACTATGAAAAAAGGCAGATCTCTTAGGAAAAATAATCTGAAAAGTCACACTAGCATTTGGCTCCCCATGTCCTTTGGTTCTGTTTTATTTTTAGGATTTTTTTCTCTTTGGTGACAATAAAATATATCTTTAAAATAAGTCATTGCACTGGACTAACAGTGTCTTGGTAAGCTACAGCATCACAGGCTCTAATGAACAGCTGGAGCTGAAACGCCATATTTGCAATAGCTAAACCCAGTCTTAAATCAAGTAGGTGSGACAACATCATCAGCATTTTTTGGATGTGAGCTTGTCCTAGACTGAGCACGGCTATCAATGGCCCATTTTCCATTAGCCTTGAATGTTGGAAGTGACAGAGATGAAGAAGGAGGAGATCACTGAAGATGATCGATTTTGCAGCTTTGAAATGAGCCCAGCTATTAAATGTCATTGGCATTTGTGGTTGATACACATTCTTCTTGAATTTCAGCTCTATATGCACATGGCAAATAGGAAAAATAATTTGAAATCAATACATGCTGGTATTATAAGTTGAACTATGAAGAAAATAATGTTATTGTCAAACAGGTCTCTCTGAAAATCATCCATAGATTCAAATTACTGGATCAAGACTTCAGTATCCAAAACTTGCATTCCAAGAATAATTTTATGTAAAGAGGTCTCAAAGGAGAAATAATTTCTGTAGAAGGCAGGGTTAATATGCAGTTTGAGAGTCTTTTTTTTCTAGTGCAGATGAAAGACCCTGCCTAGTCGTTGTTGGAGTTGCAGAAGGAGCAGAATGTCTCTTAGTTATGTTTTGCTGACAAAAGTAAAAATTCTTTTCGTATTCTCCTTTTTGTCTTTGCCTTGTTTATGACCACCATTTTATTTTTTAATCATAAATTTGAGGGAAAACATTATGGTGTATTATAAAACAGACTTGCTTGACACTGGTATACAGGGCATAGAATTCATGGTACAAAATGAAATTCCTTAAGAAGTTATATATAACTCGAGAATACATATGTTGGTTTTCCTGAATTTTATCATAAACATCAGGAGATATATTTATCAAGGTTTTAAGACTTATTGAGGCTGAAGAAAAGTATCGAAGACYTCAGTTTATTTTCTCAAGCTGGRGYAGAGGTAACACATTGTCATTCACTCTCTGTTCAGTACAGGGATTAAATTAAAGTGTAAGTTTCTATAGTGAGAGCAAGATTTTGCTGGGTATTTACAATTTGCTGACACTACTAAACAGAAAATRCTATTGATACAGCTGAAGAAGTCAATAAATTTCAGACTATTATCAATTGATTGAGGAAGGGAAAAAACAAGTCTTAAATGGAATTCAGTATTCCAAAATATAGACTCAAGTACTTGAGTTACACAATTAAATATAAAAGTCTGTGCTTAATGGAGGAGAAAGATAATAAAAATTAAGAAAGTGATCTAGTAGTGATAATAAATGCTAGCAAGAAGACAAAACACGAAAGCAAGGAAGATACTACACTACAGAACAATGGAAATTAAATGTAAATGAAAAGAAATTGAGCTACCTTAGGTAAAATAGGAAAGTTTCTGCTYTTGCTGTCGTGGATAAAATGTGAAATATAAAATATGTAATTATCATTTATTAAAACTTGCATTCTGTGAATGCTGTCAGGCAGCTTTTTATGAGTAGYTATAGGTCTTGGGAAGTGTGGTGGTATTTTCCAAATACATARAACATCACAAGACATCTTTAAGGCATATATTATTGTAGATGAATAAACACGGAAAGGTTAAGGCACACTGAATTAAATTGCACATTTAGGATGAGATTTGCTTTTGTGCAGACAGCAAACCAAAATTATATGGACTATTTTCCACAGGAACTGTAAGACTGAGTTACACAGGAAAGAAAAATAAATGAAACATGTTTCTAGGGGTCAACAAGATTCATACTGAAAGGCAGGGAAAGTAAATAGGGGTCAATGGTTCTTCTAGTTCAATTATCTTGATTCTTCTATTAGAGAAAATTAGATTTTAATCTGGATATATTAATATGGCTACCCTATTGCTGAAATTAGTACCTCTACAATGTAGTGCTTTCTTCTTGTGTATAATATTCTCAGCTCTAAAAAGGTTTTAGAATTGTCCTAGTTTCATTCTGCTTTATGGGCTCTCCATGCTCTGCTCAYCTTCCAGGTTGAATGCATCTTTTTTGGCAAGTAGGTGAGAGATTTATACGAAGTATYCTTACACCCTCCCAGTTTTTGTTGGAAATAACTCTTGCTTTTGCCTTGTCCACAGCTATACATGTTTATAGTTTTATTTGCTTACATAGTAGGCTCAGACCTCTCCTTTGATTCCAGGTACCTGTTATTGAAGTCCTTAGTTGTGTACAAGTAGATAAACTTGCACTGTATATAATTATATTCCCTTTATTAGTGACTCATCTACAAGGTGAAGAGTTTTTTAATTGTTTAAGACACTGTTGTCTTAAAGCACTTTCTATTCCAAAGTCATTACTGAAAACATTAAGCAAGGCCAACTGTGGCTGTAGTCAAGTCCCAGAATTTGTAATTGTAGACCTATTACTGTTGTTACTATTTGTAATTTCATTACTTAATTTTTTAACATGTTTTCCCCAGGTTAACTAGTATTTTTCCACGTGGGATAACAACAAATACTTTATTAATGTCTAGAAGGATGGCCTTTGAATTTTCTTTGTCTAACCTATCTGTTGTCTTATCAAAGAAAGACATCACTAGTCAGATTTGATCTACTTTTTGTAAATCCATACTGCAAATCATAATGGAAAGCTATTTTAACATAATTCAAACTATAATGGTTCCACTAGGCACTGCTATTAAAGAGAAAACCTCAAAAAATCAATGAGGAGATTGCCATTGAAAAACTAATTTTGAACCACATATATTACTCCAGAGACTGATATTTTCTGATTATAAAATTTAACATCAAAGCAAATTGCAAAAAWTTTTTTTAACCCACTAGGACCATGCATGGGCTTAGGCAGTCTGCTGTTTGCATGAAAAATTTGTTCAGCTCTAATGAATATATTTCCTGTATGATTTGTATGAAAGAAAAAATTGCTTTTTCTTTCCTAATTTTGGTAATGGAGTTTCTTTTTCTGGATTATGAAATATAAAAAGAAATACTATATTGTTAGGATTTAGACAAGTGTACAAAGCTGTGAACTATTTACAAAATAAGCAGATTTCATGCGCTTCCTTTCTGCTACTTCTTTTCTGAAGTAGAAGAGAAATTCAGGTTTCAAAAAAGCATTTTATCCTTATTCTACCTTTTAAATAGGTTGAAAAGTATCTATTTTAGGTAGAAATGGTCTGGTTTTAGTCTAAATGAACCTCAATTAAAATTATTTCTAGGCTGTTTTACTTAAGGCAATACATAAATTTAAAATTAAAATGCGAAAGAGGATAAATAATTAATATAGTGATTACAATTAATATAATAGAGAAATGACATAGTTAGGAATTTACTGGTATCAGTTAGTCTCTGTTTGACTCCTGCATTATTCCACTTAAGTGATGTTACTTGCTACCTGCCAGGGAAATGGGACTCCAGAGAGCTGATGCCAAAGTTCTTTCCTGCTGTTTTGTGTTTGAGGTTGGCATTGGCAGAATAGATGATTAAAACAAGGCTTTTGATCTTAATTGCAGATCTCTTTGGGGGGGGCGAGAAAGAAAAAAGCCGTCTTTTCTTAAAAATTTCACCTGTATCTTGAGACTTGCGTTTTCCAGGGTGCCTGCTAACTACATCCATGCTTAACGTTCAAATTCTGGTTAGTTTTTTTCTGCATCCAGTGTGTATTAGAACAAGCCTCTAACTGCAGCCCCAACAGCTGTTGGAATTACCGGTGTGTGCTTCTCATGACCCTTTGTAATTCTTTGATGGATTTGAGAGAAATTTTATGAAACTGCAGACGTGGTCTAGGGGCATTTTTCTCAGATCAAAGATGAATTGCTGTAATTTGAATTAGCTGGCTACACTCTTCAGCTGAAATGCAATTTACTTTTAGATATATACTTAATTGCAAGGAAGATTCTTGCCTTGCCAGCTACTTTTGATATTGATTTTTAAGCTGGGACTAGGGATGTGATACTGTAACAGACTTGTAGGGTGATGTGGGAGCTACATATATCAGGTTATTGATGCTGACTGTCTCTCCCATTTGTTGTAAGGAAGCATCAAAAACATTGGTATTTTTACCTCTTAAAGAGTGGTGCKCTTTCCAGCTCTGTAAAAAAAGAATCAGATTTTGTGCTCATTTCATAGAAAAAATATCTATTTTTGATCCACATTACTTGTGTCAAAATATTATCATCTTTATGTATAATAAAAATGATTTTCAGTAAAAAGTGGAATTCTATTCTTGCAATAAATTCGTATGGGGATAAAAAACCTAATCTTGTTGGGCTAAAAAGGGTTGTTTCTCAGACACAGTAGGTTCAATCACATTGATTTTTACATGACCAAAATTGACTCCTATTAAGATATACACTAACATATGGGCATATCTCAAGAAGGACAACCTTCAAGAATGAAAACTATGCAACCTCTCTGAGCAACCTTTGTCTCCTCATGATAAAAATGTTTTTCCTTAAAGTCACTCTAAATCCTCTTGTTTCAACTTCTGCTTTTTGCCTTTCGTTCTCCACTGTGCAGAACTGTGCAGATCCTGGCTCCATCCTCTTCATGATATGTAGGTACTGGAGAGTGATCAGGTACCTTCAGGGGGACTATTTATATACTGCACTATTTATAGCATGTAATACTTTAAATCCCCTTTCATTCTCTTAATTCAGTTGACCAAATCAAGAAGTGATGCCTAGGCTTTGTTAAATTAAAACAAACAAAAAAAGGAATTGCCAGAGTTGTATGAGTCTGATAAATTTAGGAATGGTTCTAAAGAGCCCAGAATTACGACAGAGAGAGGTAGACAAATGAGGATTGCCTGCTTGGCTCTACTGAAAAGCAGAATCCATTAGTGCTGACATGGAAATACAGTAGCATAGCTGTGTTGCTTCTGGCATCTGAGTTAACTTATTCAAGGCTATCTCTCTCTACAAAGTATTCAGCTTTTCTGATCAAAAGCAAATGTAAGATAAAAATACGATTTAGGCAAATCTGTCCTAAATTTTTTCCAGTATCTGAAATGAAAAAATGTTTCAATGTTAAGAAAATGTATTCAATATATTATTAGACCTCAAGAAGGGCTTGCATTTTGTGATAGTGGTAATAGCAGTAGGAGCAATTTATATTTGGCACTACATGCAATTATCAAATAATGTTGTTAGCTTATCTTGACCATAAAAGGAGACATTTCATGAAATGAGAAAATCTCATCATCCTTCTTGCTTTGGTTGTAAATGAAACTTGCTGATTTTGCAGTTAAAAGAATTTAATATGTTTTATCCAGTTTTCTACCCAGAGAAAACCAAAGTGTCATTCTGCAGAGACATGAGTTAATTTCACTACACAGAAAGACAGACATACATGGATTTGATTGATCCCTAGGATGTCAATGGCAGAGCTGGGAATTAAAAGTATTACAATGTTGGCTACTTCTGTACCTTACACACAGGAAACCTGTTATAGGAAACTAATTACCCAAATTTGGGTATTCAGTGGCATCGTGGCAGTAAACTATCCCAAGGGAAGTATGTTATTTAGAAGGAAGCTGACAGCCTCATGTATCACAAACCCTAATATATCACGATTGAATGAATAATGTAAAGGAGTGAGTTATAACATGCTGTCCTAGAGAATCGTTACTGTTATTATTATTTACACTGTGTCTTCTATGTATATGTTGAATGCAAATTTTTTGCTACTGTATGCAGGATTGTGAGCTAATTAATTTTTATGCTGAGGGAATTTTGGCCATGTCTCAACACCACGTAAGAGGTTGAAGAAAGTTAGTAATAGGGCTGATATATCATTTTCTTTCAAAAACCGATATTCAGCAAAAAATGCGTCATTATCAAATCATCTTTCAGAAAATTGCTCAGGGTTCTCTGCAAAGTTATAACTTTCCATTGAAAGCTTTCAGGAAAAGAAAATCCCCACTATATTTATCTATTTTTGTCAAAAGCTTAGGAATATATAGGAAAAAACCCTGTGATGGTAATAAAAGTTGTGTCTTCATTAACAATTTCCATTAGAGAATCTTTAGGACCAGCTTTTCCAGGAGGAGTTTCTTGGCATTGTCCATTAAATATTTTTAAATATCCCCAAGCGCTTTCATCTGGAACATCATAAACCAGGAAAAAGATGGTCAGTTCTGTGATATGGGGCTTTCTGGATTGCRAGCTGACAAGAAATGAGGGGTTACCACTCAGTTCTTGAGAAGCAATTTTCAGTGATAAGGAAGATTGTGCAAGGTCTTCTGCCTTGGTTAAGTCTTCAAAATTTTGTTCTAAACCAGCTTAATCAGAAGGCAAACTAGAACTGATAGTAGAGATCATAGAGAAAGCAACTACATTTAGTAGCTCCAAGACAGAGCCCCCCTCCCCAAGGAGGTTACTGTGGCCACTCCATTCCACTGCAATCAGGCTCTGTAGAGCCAGGCAGCAGAAATATGTCTAGCACTGGGTAGTTCAGCAGTACTTTGCCCACCACCATCATTATTACAGGAACTCAGGAACTGGTCTTGCTCCCAAGCAGCAGTGTTCTGTTCTTCCTCCAAGTCTGACTGACATCCCTGCAAATGCTTCCAGTTTTCAGTCCATTGGAGTATGTATGTGAGAGTGAAATGCTGTAATAAACAACAGGAATTGGGGTTCTCTAATAAAAAATGAATGGTTCTGCTGATTTCAAAAGGAGTATTGTACATGTAAGGTAAAATAGTCATTGCCACCAGGACTGGACTGCAGTTACAGTCCTAAAATTAAATTTAAGAACTTATTAACATGAGATTCTTACCTTAAACATTCAGGATCAGTCTGAGGTTTCTCAGTGACTTGGACTTTTTCTGCTTCTAAATCTTTAGTCATTCTTTCAGCCTCCCTGATTACTTTCTCAAGGTCTAAACATGAAATCAGAATTACCCTATAAATATATATTAATCATCCATATTCAAAGACCTTCTACATATTCTAAATTTATATTTTCCAATATTTCTTCATGAAACTGTTTAAAGGGTAAAGGCATCTAAATAAAGAAAATGAATTTATTCTTATCGTAATCACATATAGCAATCTAGAAAATTTCACTCCTTTTCCCAGTTTATGACTGTATTTACCGCTTTTCTTAGCTCTCACTGTGACATGTCACTCACGTATTCGTAAAAAAAGTTGCTGAAGTACTCTAGATTACATTCTTTTAATCGATATTTCAAAAACTTCCCTATTGCTGTTATCACCTTTGACACAGAACCTTTTGTGGTTCCCTCTATATCTTTGTAGCTTTTTATTTTCTAGAGATTCCTGAGTATTTGACACTCCTCCCAGACATCCTTTTTTATGTGCAGGCTTCCACACATGAACACAGAAATATCAGTAAAGAGATGATAGTTGAATTTACAGCTCAGAGTTGTTGCTGAAGCACCTAGGACAAATCTGTCTTTTTTAGTCCAAGCCACATTGCTTGTAAAACCTTTGAATTCTAGTGACATTAATTATAGGCTAATGGGCTTTAAACAATATTTATGTTGATTTTAAGTTCATTTTGAAACACTAAGTTCTCCATTTAAGTATATGACTTACCAGCAAAAGCAAAACTTTCTTTTTTATATTTATAGCTCACGATTCAGCAAATCTGTAGACCTCAGTATCAATGACATTTAAAATAAATCTCACTGAAATCCACAATATTTGTTATAACCATGTTTAAAAGTTATGTATTGCATATTGTAAAAATAAATTAAAATATTGTTACTATGATTCCATTTTCTTGAGAAAAGAAAATTGACAGAAAACATTTCTCAGAAGCATTTGTCAAGCCAGAAATAATTATCATAACAAGCAATTATCAGGCACACCTTTGAGCTCACTTTGGAGAGTAAATAAATCCTGCTTTAATTCATTCTTCTGCAGCTGGAGTGCATTTAACTGAATATTTTTATGTTCCATTGACTCCATTTCTAAGAAAAAATACGTTTTAAATTAAAATGCATTGCAGTTTTAGCAGTCATGATATAATCTTAAATATTCTTAACTACTTCTACCAATCTTCAGCTAGTCAAAAGAACCTTAAATATAAAACCAAAATAAACTAAAATAATTCATATAAAACACAGCTCGCAGGAAATTATATGTCATATAATGTATTCATAGCTATGAAAGAAAAGGGTTTTTTTAATGTTATTAAGCTGTTTGACATATTTTGTTGTCTGGGCATAAGAAGAATGTTTTGCTTTAGAGTTACCTCAGCTATAAAGAAAGGAAGATGACTTATTGAATAGGTGGAGAACAGGCACCTCTCAGCAGGATTGAAAAAAACCCAATCCTTCGTTTGTTCAGTATTATGTATATTTGAACCTTACTATTGACAGCATCTGGAATTAATTGTGATTGTTTTCCTAACAACTGGAGGTCCTCACATAATTTCCTTGTTATGAGTTGCTTAAACTTTTCATTTCAGAGTTGTCAGTGTGATCAGGACTGTAGCAGACAAAAAAGACAGATAAGTTGTACCTCAAAAAAGGTGCAATAAAAGGACGGAATCAAGATGGCAACTGAACCTAGAGAAGAATGTTGGTCACCTTTCAGGTCCTACTGATCATTTAACTGCCCAGGTCTGCCTGAATATGTAAAAATTAAATCCTAAAAGTAGCACTTGACACCAAATACAGACTTTTTTTTCAGTTGAAGATTGGAATCATAGCCACAGGAAATAGGAAAGAAGGTACTACCAAGTGCAAACTCAAACGCATAGTCCTATTTCAGTAACTTTACAGCAGATATGGGGAATCGAAAGTGCTGTCACTTGACAAATCCTGAGGCTAGAATGGACTTTGAGGGGTCATCTACTCCATTCCTCTCCTGAAGGCAGGATCAGCTGTACCTCTGTCATTTCTGACAGATGCTGGTTTAACCTTTCTTTAAAGACCTTTGGTAGTGGGGACTCCTAATTCCTTTGATAATGGAATCTCCTAAGGCAGAGTGTTTCAGTTGTCCACCATTCTTAGAAAGATTTCTTAACTGTCAGATTCTCCCTTATTGTTCTGTACACTTGTTACTTTTTATTCAGTTCACTATAGGTATCGAGAATATATTAATTTCCTTTCTGCGGGATACTTTATCAATTTGAAGGTATCCATCTTTCATCAGTCTTAACAGCTTAAATAGTCACGATTCTTTCATTTTCTTCCTTCTCATGTGCTCCAAAACTCTGATCACTCTCCCATGTGGATTCCCTCCAGCTGGTCCACAATTTTTCTTGAAGTTTAAGATCAAAATGAGATGCAGAGAGCTTAACTGCCTTAAATAGAGTGAAGAATTATTTTCCATGTCTTAGAGGTCATTGACTCATGTTCAGCTTGTGATCCATGACGACCCCGATTTCCTTGCGGAAGGGCTGCTTTACAGTCTGACCCTGCGCTCTGAGAGATCTCATGCTCTGTACCTTGACTCAAAGATCGAGCTACACTGTGGCAGTAAAGGACTTGTCTTACAAGACATTTGTGCATGCAGTTCCTTTGAAGCTAAGGAAATGCACAGAGCTCAACCACAGACGATTCTAAACATAATTCAGTCTCTTTGAATGACCATAAGCTCTGTGCTGGTTGAATTAGACACTGGGAGCCACTTCTGCAGGTTGGCTTCTTCCCCTCATAGTGCTCACATCAAAAACGACTGAAGAGGATAGGGAACAGAAAAGCCTTTAATTATGCTTGGTATGTCAGACCACACTCTTTCAGTTTAGTGCTAAAAGGAAGTTCCAGGCAGCAGGGGAATGGAATTAAAATTACTGGTTTGCACAGCTATATTTTATCGACTTGTATTAATCCAAGATAAACTGGTTTAATATAACACTTACCATTTTTCAACAGAGCTGCCTCATTCTCTAAATCATTTATTTCAGTCTTGACTTTTTTTTTAATAAGAAGATCTCTATTACTTGTTAGTCCATATTCATTGTTAAACTCCGTTACTTCTCTGGTAAAATTATCTTCCTCTTCAGTAATTTTTCTCTTTGCATCTGTCTGAAAAAAAAGACAGGGAAGATTGAATGTTCAGGTGAAAAAGAAGAAAGTCTTTGTTAGGCTATGCAGACTGAAACACAGTGTTGTTTTATCCTTACATTTGTAGTATAAAATAAATAAACTAAAAGTAAAAAAGTGTAAAAGTAAATAAAAGATTTACTTTTTCTTATAAAAACATGAAAATCGTCTACAGGTCTACCATTATGCCTGTTGTTTTAAACTATTTTTTTTCCTCCAAAATTGAAGGATCTATTCTTAATAATAAAGCATTAAAAAAATCACTACTTTGTTATAGATTTGCTCCAGCAGTTTTTTAGCTCATCTCTCTTATTGAAATTAGAAAATTCTGTTTAAAGTCAGTAGCATAGTATGGCTGTTCTTTTTTTTTTTTGAGATTGTTATTAAATTAAATAAAAGTGTTGTTTAATCCTCTGCAGAATGCAGACTTACTTTAATTCCCTTAACTACCAAGAAGGCCATAGTTGATAGGAAATCACTGTTAAATTTTCTGGGAAAAAAATATTCAAAAGAGAAAGGTTATATTAAATTCCTCATAAGAAATCTTAATTGATTGCTACATTAAACAAAATGAAATGACCCCTATATACAGGAAAATGGAAATGATAACCTGTATATCAAACTTCACACATATACTGGGAATACTTTGGGTGCTGCATGAATATTACTTAGTTAAAAAGATATCTACCTAAAGATTTAGGTTTAATACTGGTGATTTGTACCGAATGTTTAAAATTTAGCCCTGCTGATTTAAAGTGCAAATACATATGAAGAAAAGACAACTCCTCTGTGGCATTTCTTCATATGTACAGATCCAAGAATCCTCAACAAAGTAAGAGGAAGGCAATATTCAGGTTACTACATGAGAGAACTGAAAAACCTGTTGTAAGTAGGTACCTTTGAAGAGGTGGTGAGGTGTGTCTAGCATCAAAGAGATCATGTGGTATGTCACTATTGCTAAAATGTCCACATTTGCTAAAATGTGCTGTGGGCCTCCCTGGGTTTTTTCTCTGATCCTGTTCAATATTTTTTATTCTGGATGAGGCAATCCAATTTAAGGTAAGGTTTTCCTAGCTTACTTTTACAAAGGAAATAATCTGTTAGAATTGGAGTTCAGTCACACAACAGCAGACATTAGAAAATGAAGTCAAGAATATCAAATCAGCTTTGTAGATAAACTGCAGCATACATTAGCTAGCCGAGTTTAAATCAAAAAGTGAGAATTTACCTACATTTGCATTGTTACATATGCTAGAGTAAAAAAAAAAAAAAAGATTTTCCTGATTTAAAACATTAGTTCTTCCAGATTTTCAAATTTTTAAGCTGATTGCTCTTGTACAGTAGAAGAATGGTCTACGGTCTGAATACCGTAGCTGGAAACATACCAAGATTTTAAGAAGACTGGTTCTTTGATTAACAAGTTCAGCTTTTTGTTTTTCTAAGCTGTCTTCACGTTTCTTCAGAATTTCAAAGTAGAACTGCTTTACAGACAGGTGCTGAACCTTCCAAAAGGAGAAAAAAATAATTATAAAGTAACGTTATTGTTTTATTGTTTCACATACTCTGAAATTGTACACAGGAATCTTGGGCCAGTTAAATAACAGCTGGCATAGCTGCTGGAATAAAAAAAGTATAACAGCTCTTTTTTTCCCTCAACAACCTTTCATTATACCACCAAGAGTTTGAAAAGTCTCCTTTTTTTAAGAGACCCATTTAGTGATGGTCCATCTATCTAAAATGGCATTTGAAAGTCTGCTAGGTTTAGGAGAAATTTTTTCAGGTTAAACCCAGGAAAAATATCGACCACAAGAGATCTTTTGCCCAACGTAATACACTGTCCTCTGTCTCACTGTGTACAGCTCATCACGTACCAAATCAGACAATAATGTCAGCGAGACAGGAGTCCAGCATCCTAGTTTTGACTGAATGGCTGTACATGCCATCCACTCTGCAATGCTTCCATGGAATATGCAAAGGAGGGAGGGATATGCTCATATTTTCTGAGCACAATTCCTGGAATTTTTAGCTGAGGAAGGACAGTGGGAATTAGCCCACAGGTTAAGGACAGTTTGATCATAAAGTCCCCAAGCCCCAAACGTCAATTTTGCATATAGATTTGAGTTTTATTAATTTTAACCATTAGTTTATCTGATGGGAGTGAATGCTGTTCAACCACTGCATTTCTGAAATTTGCTGAAGACTCCTCATTTTTCCAGCACATCTACTCTATCATTGTCTAGCCTAAGTGCAGATATATGGTGGGATAAACTGTAACAATAATAAATAGGAAACATCTACATGTTGTAGAGTCTTAAAGGATGAGAATAATTCATCTGATGATGAATGAGTGAAGTTCTGACTCAGAACAATGAGTAGGGAAAGTAAAGTTAGAACTGCCCACAGACTACAGTAAAGGCACAGGGTAAGCATCAGGAAGTAAACGAAGAGTCAGCTGATACATGAGTGTCTGTGTGTGTAGAAAAGACCAAATAAGAGTGGTATTTCAGTAGTGAAAATGCAAAGATTTCAAAGTTAAATAATGCACATGATTTTGGAGAGGGCACAGATCTTGCAGCTGATCAAAACAGGGCATTTTGTTCCACTATCCTCCTATTTTGATCCACTATCCTCCTAAGACTGGAATGTGAGAGTTGGAAAGGACTAGATTTTTTCCTCATCCCTGATACGTCCAGCATGTTACGTATGCAGGATGAGCTCGGCTCAGAATTTATTTTACATATTAATTCACAGAGAGTAGATGGTGTTATACCACTGTATTTGTATTACTGAACATAACTAGCTTCAGGGTAGTTTCTCCATCTGTAAGATGCCAAATTAATYTGTGCATTGGCAACCAATTTTTTTTAAGAGGTCATTGAGCTACAAACAGTAAAATGCTATAATTCGGGTTCTAATTACATGCTACCTGGTTTTACAGAAGAGAGGGAAAAATTGCATTTCCTAGGACTCTTTGATTGACCACAGGCAGTGTCTGTGAAATAGATGTCCAAAAACTTCTGAACTCAGTCTCATCATCTTGGTCAGGCATCAGCTGCTGTGCATGCACGTGGTTAGATATGTGTGCTTATAAAGAGCTGCAGTTATTTGGTGTGGGATAAATTGAACAGCATTATTTAGTATTATTTGAATTACGTGAACTATTGTAGACATATGTAAACCTAACTCCTGTACTGAAAAATAAATGACTTTAAATAATGTCAATAACTATATAATCCTTAAACCTAAATACAGTCTGATTGAAATGCATTTTTCTATTCCGCTAGATTTCTGTATCATTTCCTATGCATAAATGAATCAATGTCAGACTAAGCAAGAAAGTAAAATTTTTTTTGTGGACATCAGTAAGAATATTATTAATACTGGTTGGTAAAGCACATAAAATTTAATTAGGAATAGCTCTTCAGCTCTTCTCATTAGTCATTTACAATAATGGCTCTACTCTTTGGACCTTCTGTACCTRCCACATAAACCTTGATTATAAATCACAATGCATCAATAACAAATTAGTAGTATGAAGATAAAATTGTGATGTTTATAAATAAATTTATGAGTAAGACTACTGAGAAGTTCACCTAACAAGCAACATGCAGATATAATCTGTTGGTTAAATAAGTTACTATTTTAAAGCACCTTTGGGCTCTGAGATTGTGGCATGCATAAATGTGAGCATGTGAATAACTGCTTGCATGATTATAGTCTCAATTTGCAACCAGTAAATATTTGTAAATGAGTTCTCTTTTATTCTAATCCCTTCTCAGTAATGTTTATATTTATTATATATATTATATAGTCCTTCACAAAAGGCAGAAGAGCCTGTTTTTGAAGGGATGAAAATCATCCCTCAAACATTTATTTTCATAACTAGATGATGCAATCTCCCAAAGGTCCTTGAGGTTGTTTATTCAAATGATAGGATACAACAGTTCTGACTTCAAAGGAGGCTCCACATGCTTTCCTATTGTGAATACACATTCTGTCAGCACAGATACTTAACAGCACAGGGGATGGTATTTAGACTTAATTTTCAGACACAAGCAAATGGATTTTTAAATAATTTGCAACCACAGGTGTTATCGATGAAAAAGTCTGGAAAGCTGGTGGCTTAATCTGAAAACACATCTGCAGTTTGATTAAAGGAAAAGAGTAATAAAATCACTAAAGAGATTCAGAAACWTTTCCTCTGTCTTCAGCCTCCCTAGAAAGAGCCTTAGGGTTTGTGAGCCTTAGGGTTTGTAAGCCTTAACTGTGAGCTCACAGGAAGATCTTCAGTATGTGACTCAGTGAAGTAAAGACAGAGAATGTTTCCAAATATTTTCTGTGAAAGGCCATTAATGAATGGCATTGGGCAATCAAGGGATGGCTTTTGTACACTGAAAGAAAGTGCTGTAACAAGTTGCAGGACTGTTCAAACAGGGTATCTCACGCTGTGCCCCAAAAGTCAACCTGCCCAGCGCTGATGGCCTGACCTGTCCATGGTGGGCTGCYCCTTGCCAAGCTCTGTCTGCCGAGCATGAGTGCCTATCCTGCTCACATATGCTCACTCCAGAGCTTCCAGATTTTTGGAAGCATTATCTGGAAACTTTCCCAGTCCTGAGGTCAGCAAGTCCCTGAACACAGCCAGAGGCCAGCCTGAAGGGTGAGATTTGTGGGAGGAAGGATGTTGATGGACCCTTTTTTCACTCCTGAAAGGCACAGTGCAGATTTCCTCAACACTGTGCTACTCAGCAGGTGAAGCACACTCCTTGAACGTGCTTATGAATCTATTCCTGAAAGAATAGGTCATGTATTTGTAAACATATTTCATTATTATGTACACTATAAATATGCCTGCTCACCTTGGTTTCTAAGTTATTTTTTGCAGCGCTCAGCTCTTCTTTTGTTTGGTTAATTTTTTCATAACTTCTATTTATGTCGCATTTAGCTGCAAGACAACAAAAACCTGTAAGAACGAGTGCTCAGTTTGTAAAAGTTACATCCTTATAGAAACGTGCTGTTGGCAAGAACTATCCTGGCTGCTGCCGAGCTTTCCCTGACACGAGCTTTCCCTCAGGACACCTTCCCAGGGCTCATCCCTTGGGAATGGAGGACGATGGCCATGGGCCTGACCTTGTTGGATGAAGTTTCTCTTCTCYCTCGCCTGCTTCTCTGTGAACTGTATTTGCTGGAACAAAATATCCAGGTTCATTTCTGGCTGCCAGAAGAGCCTGTGGGCTCTGTGGGCCACGCTCTTTGTGAGGGCTCCCGGAGGGTCCGGCCACAGCCCTGCCCTCAGGCCTCTGCCCAAGGCCTCGGCCTCCCTGGGGTTGGGACAGAGGCTCCAGGCCACAGCAGGGAGAGGGACACGGCTGAGGGGACACGGCTGAGGGGACACGGGGACAGAGCAGGAGGTGAGGGCTGCAGAAAGGGGGACGAGCGCAAACCTCAGGCACAGGGAAATGTGGGTGACTGGCTGGGGCAGCCCGCATGGAAAATGGGATGGGAAGGGCAGGCAAGGAAGCAGGACAGCAGGAGCAGGAGCCAGAAGATGTTTGGTGAGGGAAAAGCCAGATGACGCTGAATCATGTCAAACTTGGGCACATCTGTGAAACTGGTTCTGACTCTGGATCTGGGGAGTTTCGATCAAACAGCTCTGAGTTTTCTTTCTCTGGAACCACGTGTTCCATACTGGTTTTCTGTCATTCAGAAGCTGATTTTCCTTACCCTTCCCTTTTCTTATGGAGTGACCACCATCTTTTCTAAATGTTACACCTGCTCAGATTTACTTATCTTTTGAAGAGTGATGTCTCACCTGAGCAGTTAAGGAAGTAGGCTGCAATCTGCTGTCACACAGAAGAATATGGTAGTTGACTCCATGGAACTTAGAGAGGTCAGACTCAGCTCGGTTGTGTTTCACCATGAGTGTAAAATGGGCAGTTTCTGTTCCAGTTAGTCCCAGTAAGCAAAGATCACAATGCAGCCCATTCTACACTCTTCTGGAGCATAATTGTGTACAAATTTGCTATGCTCTGAGTTCCTGCCATGTTCTGGTTTGTATGTTACTGGACGGTACACCTGGAAATGTAAGCATCTGGTTGAAAATATAATTCGCATTACAGGGTTTGCTTTTACATCTTGGGGAGGATTGACTACATGCCCTTGCATGTGAAGTTTGCCTATTTGCTTTGAGGCGGAAAAAGCCTGGAGGAATGGAACTTTATAGATTTCCAGCCTTTTTAACATTGAAAAAGATTAGAATTATTGACAGTCCTGTGTTATAGTTTTCCTCAGAGGAGATATTGTCTTAGCATAGACTGCAGCAGCAAAGTTCAGAAATTAGAAAGAGAAAATCTTTGGCCATCAAAAGCAAAACAATATGCATGAGACAAAAAATGTCTCATTAATGAAAAAGCTGTTCTAAGTTAGCAGAATGAAACTGAGAATTCTGGAAAAATGTCATGTTATAGCATTTGCTGCTTAAAAGGCGCCATGTTACAGCTAATAGAGTGTTAGAAAATGATGTTTTTTAAAGGAAAGACATTGCTCTAAGAAAGAAAATGTGGGTTCTGATGAAATTTAAAACCCTGAAACGAGTACATTATGTTGCAGGAAATGCAATTATTTTTTTAAATGGAACAAAGTGCAACTGAAGGGGAAGAGTTCACAAAAGTGAATTTAGAAAATGTTTCAGAAGTGAAGCTTCCTACCCAAAGGCCAAAGGAAAAGCAGAAGAGTCAAATGGGAACATTTGGTGATTGAGACAGTGATTTGTTACACAGGTCTGATGAGTGAAAAAGTCATTTTAGAAAATTCAAGAAAATGAACTGCTCTATCAGTGGATCAAGGAGAAAATAAAATGAAAAGCTTTCTTTGAAGATTTTGAGATGACTGCTTTTGTGTTTCAAGCTGAGAAGGCTGCTGTAGGCTGGGATAGAGTTCAGTGTCWCTTATTAAAGGAATGACTGTGTTTTGTGGAGGGTGCTTCAGCGCCTCTAATTATGGCAAAGGAGCTGCTCTCCCCAGAAAGAAGAGTCTGACTCCAACTGTACTTCTCACTGTCTGAGAATGACCATTCAGCACGATCAACAGTTCTCTAAGCGTTTCCTTCAGAGACTGAAAAAATTCCACGGGATAAGTATTTGACATTAAGCTTCACAGCTTTTGACTCCTATTTGCCATGTGCTTGATTTTTACATGGTAAATAACTCGCAGTAATAACTCAGGATTATATAAATTTGACCACACATGTGAAACATATACAAGTGATTTCAGAATCAGGATCAAGGCCATCAGTTAAGGTGTGCAGTTGCTGGCTCCAGTGGAAATGGATGAGCTGGCAYGAACCTGAATGGTTCAGAATAAAAGTAAAATGTGCATTACCTTCACTCAACTCCAACTTTTGCAAAGTAGAAGATCTTTCGTAGATCTTAGCTGCTAGAAAGGTGACTTTAATTTCATTCTGTCGCTCATATCAGAACATCCTAATCTTAATCTATATSTGTATCTTAATCACTGTGCTCTAATCAGGTCATGTCTTTTTAGTGTTCTTCAAAATTACTAATTGCCCTTTGTAATCAGGCTGCTGTGCTAATAGTAAAGTTTCTTCTAMAAGTTTTTTCTCTAGTTTGTGTAGGAAGAAGAAAAGAAAGATTTTGCTTATAATTTCAAGGCATGATAAAAAACAATATTACTGTAATTTATTTCTAAATAATATACACTCCAACTGTTTCAAAAATTGTTTTTTGAAATGCCAAAAATTAAAGAGGCAAAAGTAAAGAAGTGGCAGGGTAAAAGTTAGATGATGCAATATGGTCTTCACCACAAGAAATACATGATAAGAGCTGGAAATTGTAGGATTACAGTTACAAATAAATTTCCTCTTTTGGTCTTAAGCACTGTTTGTATTATTTTTTCCATATACAAACTACRCTGCTTACTTTTGAACAGTTTTATTTACAGCAAACCTTCTTACCAACCTACATCTCTCTGGTCTTCCTTTGCTCTTGCTGGTCTTTGTATTTGACATCTATTTTTGAACTTTTTTCTACCTTACATGATGGAAGAAAGCCRAATTGTTGTGTGGCATAAACTCACAGCTGTGATTTTGCATTCAGTGCTGAAGTGTGAATATATACATGTGTGTGTGTATATATTAAAAAAAATATATAAGAAAGTGCACAATCACTTGGAATGCAATGCTGAGCACCAATGCTACTGGGGAGAAACCACAAACAGTGAGAAACCCAGTAATTATCATAAATACGCATAAAAAATCACAGACATTAAAAATTAATTTTCTAATGTYACTTCTAAAAATCAAGGCTTTAACTCTACTATTTAAAACTGCATTGTTAAAATTCAGCAAACAGTGTAACTTGGTAACATCAAATAAAGAGTTTTCAATGTAAATCAAGAMAATTTTGTGTGCTGGTTCTCCTGCTCTGGCTGGAGAGACTACTTCAACTACTTCTGAAAACCTAGAGCAGGACAACAGAGAAGGGGAATATTAAAATGCAGCAATAACCTATAATTTATGGCCTATCTCAAATTTCCTGAGGAACTCAGGCTGCAAACASTCTGGTTTTTATCTCTGGAACAGTGAGAGCAAACCATTGCCCCGCAGGCTGGAAGCTCTCCATTTCTAGTAGACTGCTCAGCAAGGGAGGCATGAATGGACACCCTGTTTCCTCCTTGTAACAGGAAGGAAATAGACTACAAAATTCATGTAATAAAATATAAAATAATGGAAAATATCGAAATAAATCCCTGGAAAATTACATGGAAATGTGTATCATGAGAAATGAGAATGTTTCTCTTTGCCCTAAATCCCTATTTGTTTTTTCAGGTGAAACAACTGTGAGTTAGTGAAAAGGTCTGTGTGTTTATTAAAAAACATTAAGCAGTAACTTTGTACTCCCCCATTACATGCCTGGCTGCAATGGAGAATTAGTGATACCCTTTTCCRCTTTGGTAGGAATGTAAACAACTTCTCAACAGATGTTCTTTATAAGGACAGAGCCTGCTATTTGCATTCTGATATCTCTGTTTGAGTCTTATATCCAAGATTTTGTTTAATTCCATCTGGAAAGGCTTCACTGGATCCCTTTAGCTTACTAAGGCAAAGATTATTCTTTTATGGTTTTAAATCTAAGTTTTCTATTTTCTTTGGTCAGAATCACACACCACCTGCTTTCTTTGCTGATTGGTAACTGTGCTGTCACACAGGTATCCACATTGTTCCTCTGCAGTGGTTTAGAGTCTTAAATATATTCAGTTGTTTACTGGGTCTGAGAGTCTACCCTAAAACTTTTATACTCTGCTATTCCGTACTATTTGGATAAACGACAAACGAGGCTCTCATTTTGAAACATATATCAGAGCTCTTATTTATCTTGGCATAAGGGTAGTGACTTGCCTAATGAAGAAAGAATTTTTCAGATCTGGAGTGCATATCACAGTACAAAATACAGCCTTGGATTTGCATTTTCACAGTAAATTTTCCTAATTATTTATATAGGAAACCGTAGTTCGCTTTACAACAATACTGGTCACCCCTCAGTTGGCACCCAGTGGAAGCTAYAACAGAAACAGTGAATAAATACTTTTTACATTTTAATTGTTTGTATCTTCCATTTACAAAAGAGATTTTTTTTTTTTTCATTTTGTATTAGCAGAAATGTAAATGAATTATCCATTATGTTGTAAGGTCCTATAAGAAGATGGGTGGCAGCATTAAATCCTCTGAAAAAAGGGCTGTTAAAGAAATATTTTGAGGACTGGGACTTTGATGCAAGAAATGTAATCTTGGACTGAAATATATTGAGGAGTCTGTTGAAAAGACTTCATTTTAATCAATTAAGTATGCTATGTTTCCTATAAGCATATAATGCCAGTATGCCAGCTCTTTTTGTCATATACAATATTTATCTTATCATAGAAAAATTTTAAGGGACACTGAAAGAGAAAGTAATGATTTTACAGTTAGTTAATAAAAGAAAAATATTTTCTTTTTTTTTTTTTCCCATTTCACTTGATTCTCAGAAGTTCACATGCAATCCTGCTAGACTATTAGATGAGCAGCCGTCATTATTTCTTCTAAAACACTTCAGGAGATTTTAAATTAAGTTTGTTCTTCAAGCTCTATTTCTAATTGATGCTGCAATTGTAGGAAAAAGAATATAAGTAGATGACTGAAATGAAATGGCTTTATTGTYTTTACTCCTAACAGGAGTGTTATTCAGTGCTAGATTAGATAACTTTTATACTTTCACTCTATGCATTAAAGACAAATGAGTTTCTTTGCATACTGAGAATATCTCTCGTGAAACCAAGAGTYGTCCGTTACACTTTTAGGCTTCTCTCCTAAAAGTTTTCATAAGATTAATTTTACGGTTCCATCTGCGTTCCTTCTTAAAAACATGACAACTTCCTTAGACATTTGGAAGACTTGGATACGTGCCCATGGGCTGAGCGAGGCAGCAGTAGAAATTATTTCACATTCCATGCAAATGCCCAAACCAAGAAAGTACTGCCTTTTTGAGGAAGGGTTGKCTCAGTTTGACTAAAACCTATAATTCCGAGGAAAACCTGCTGTATCGAAACTGCATGGTCTCATAAAACCTCTTATCAAAACTGGTCCAGATGGTATTTTCTAGTGACAAACTGTTTTCTAAGAAAGTTTCCGATTCTAATTATTTATTCAGAAAAAAAGCACTATTGTCCCTACTCCTTCAAAATATCCTGAACAGTTTTCAGAATATTTCTTTCCTTGAGGATATTGTGGAAAAGGGTATGTTCTACCTGCAGGTTTTAAAAGCTGCTTTGTAAAATCCAATCTACTAAATAGATCTCTAAAATAGTGTGCCCACTTCTTTCTGTACAGCCCTTTGTGGGCAGAGGTACTATTTAATGAAGACTTAACAATGATAAATAACATTATATAAACTTAACTGCCTATTGCTACAGAAGTTATTCTGTAATTTCATCTTTTTMAAAGTTGGCATAAAAAAAGAGAAGCTACAGTTAGGATTCTATCCCTTCCATGTTCCTTCCCATTGATGCTTCTGGAAGATTAGCAATCTTTAATCCTGAAATTTTAAAGGCTTCACATGGCACACATCTGCATACATCTGCCAGGACTCAGAGCATAGGCAGGATAATAAAAGCATTACATTCAAGTAGAGTAGAAAGTCACAGCTGTGGTAAGCATGTATTATCAATCGTGCCACATTCATAAATTAATAATTTGCATTGTATTACAGTCACTTCTTCCCAGAAGCATTAAACATGTCTGTTCACAGATTGTGTGAAAAGTATGTAAATAATTCTGCTGGGTTCGTCTTTTTACAGCTTGTCTTTTGAGAAAGAAGATAACAGAAGGCAAGTGAATTAGAAATAAGTAGCAAAAATGTTGCTCGGTTTAAAATAATTACTTTTCTTCCCATTTTGAAAATTAAATCAGAATATTTAAAATATCTGCTCTAAGTCAGTTCTTTGAATACAAAATTAATATCCATAGTTGAGGCTGCAGAGTTTATAAAAGTGAATAACACACAGTGTTTTCATTTATGTTTTGGCCTATTCCACTTTCTTTTTTAAAAAATCATATTGTATCTATGCCACTGTTGATGGTGTTTTTCACCCTCCTCTTCCATTGCTAAAAGAAATAAACATATCTTAAATCCTAGTTTAGAAGCAATTGTTGATTGTGAACGCAGTTAGATCTTCCAGTGCTGCAAAAAAGAAAAAAAGAATTTAAAAAAAGAATAAAAATGAGGTGCTTAAGGGAGACAGAGCAATGGAAGTTTCCCTAAATGAACTATCAGCTAAACATAGCCTATTTAATGCCAGAAAATGGGTTAACAATGCCCTTTTCAGGGCACTGAGAGAATCCTACAATGCTGATTTGCACTAAATGCATTTGTAGGGATTTTATGTTTAGCTGTTCAATTCGGGGCTAACTCAGTACAACTAAAGATTAATAATGTTATTCCCTGTATTCCTGGAAAGGAAATTAGGTGGTCAAATAAAATGCAGGTGTGATGGTTTGACCTCAGCACCAAGGTCTTAAGAGTGGATTTTGAAGGAAAAAAATTATCAAGAACCTAGAAGTAAATGGAAASTGGGAAAAACTACAACACGATTTTATCAAGGACAGATCGTATCAGACTAACTTAATATCTTTGTTTGATAAGATAATTGTCCCAGAGAAGAGTAATGCAGTAGACCTAATGTACCTTGATCGAAATAAGGCATTATACTGTTTGTTGTAAGAAGTTACTGAGGGTGGAAAAGATGAGCTTTAATGCAAGTACTGAAGGTAAAAGAGGAACTGAGTAAAGGGTTATACTAAAAATGGTTCTGTTAAAAATGAAAATATCAAAATGAAAGGAGTTTTCTAGTAGAATTCCACTAGGAGTGATCTTGGCACTGATTTAAACAGTATTTTTGAACTTGGTGAAGGTAGGAGAATGGGTATGGCTTTAAGAGATGACACAAAATTGGAATGACTAGCATACCAGAAAAAATAAATAACCTCATGGACTGACAAAATGGAAATCTAATAGTATGGAAAGTAGAGCTAGGAGCTTGGAGATTAATATCATGTTCTTCTAGCATAACCTGGTGTCTTGATAATTGCTGTCAATAGTGAGGGGAAGAGGTTTAATGCCTTAATCAGCTGTGGTGTGACCGTGAGCCATCGTTGTGTCGTGGCCATGCAGCAGTTTCAGGGCATATTGGATGAAGGATTTTCAAGGAAGACAATAAAGTGTTAATACTGCTTTACAAGGCATCGATAGGACGACTCTCAGAATATTGTTTACAGTGCTCCTGACCCACATTGATGCACAGCAGGTGCAGAGTGGGCTGGTGAGGGTAAAGGAGTACCTGTTTTCTCAGCTGAGATGAAAATAGCTTATCTGGCAAAACAAAGCTTGTAAGGGCATATGGTTGTCTTTATAAGTACGTGTGGGGGTAGATGTGAGGAAAGGCGACTTTTATGTTCAAGGATAACACTATTTCAAGATCAGATACTTACAAACAATTATGAATAAATGAGAAATTTAAAAGAAGGGTCTTGGCAATCTGTGCAAAGCTCTGGAACTGCTTACAGACAAGGTCATGGAGGCAAAGACCTGAACTACTTCCAGATGGAAATTTATAAATTAATAATAGGGTATGTGTGACAGTGAAGAGATCATGTGTCAGAATATAAAGTTTGTGATATAAAGCTTTGGATACTTACTGACAKTGCCAGAGAAGCTTAATTGGAAACTTGTTTGTGTACTTTCCTTACACAGTCCCTAAAAAGAAATGTTTTTAACTGGTCCATGTGCCAGCTCTTCTATTCTACACACCAGGACTTTTATGTTCCTTCTTAGGGCAGTCTCCTTCTCCTACACTTTGCAACTCCTTAAACAGTAAGATTGGCAACAAGCAAAAATGGCGCAGTTTTTTAGGATGTCAGGTGTTAACTGCATATAATTTATATGCTCAGGGTTAAATTGATCACCTGATTGAGATTGGGAAGTGTTTCTTCTCCAAGTYATACTGGTTGCGGTTATGGAGGGTATTGTATTCTTCTCTTACATAAACTGTCTGAAAAGGCATATGAGTTTTTCTTTGTGAAGTACCTGCCCTTGCAGACTGATAAGATGTGACTGATCAGAAAATCTAATGGCTTTAGTATCTTCTACTGTCCTGCAGTGTTTTTCAATCTTTTATTCTCCTGAGAAATGGGGGGGTGTGACTYTCATGTAGGAGATTATTTCAGTACATTACACATTTGATCAATGTTTGCTTTTTCAGATTTTTCAAGARTTTCCTCCAAATAAGAAAATTATACTTTTGTTGAGGTAGCACAGAGCTGAATAAGAAGGAGTCAAGGATACTTCATATGTATYGGTAAGTTTGAAAATGAAAAGCTTGATCATTTTTGTGCACCAGAAATTCCTGAGACCTTACAGCAGGAAAAGTCCTTTAAYTGGTGATTCTAGCTCAAAGAATTTAAAAAGGATTTTAGAGAATATAATATTTTGTTAACCAGGATTCTCAGGGCTTTCTAGCTTAGGTATTACACTAATACACTCACAGATGCCTCATCTTCTTATTAAATGATTGAGATTCTTCAGACTTTATAAAATGTRTTTTATGGTAGCTACAGACACATTGTTTTTCTTCCTGTTTTGGTTTCTTGACAACTGCTACCCGGAAAGAAATGCTTGAAAAGTGGTAGTGCTTTATCTCATTAAATGTGTAAGGGGCCTATTGCAATTGGCATCTATCTCACCTGTCATAGTGAAGTGGATACAACTAGATGAGGTGTAAATGCACTGTATTTATAATATTTAGTTCTAAAGATTGTTTTTTACACAAATATGGATCCTCAAACTAGAGTCCACAAAAGACATAATGGAATTACCTACTAGGTAATTCAGYGTGAATTATTGACATACCTATGCTTGTAGTGGTTTTGTTGACATCTTTCCTGCTACTAATACAAGATACTTGGGTTATCTCCATGTTGCTTCTTGAATTTTGAATAAGTGTACTTTGAAATTGTGCAGTTAAATTTTCATTACCTATACAGGGGTATCTCTTCTGAGATGAGGTTTATCTCTTGCAATCCAGGAAGCTGAAGTTTCAGAGAGGATTCTTTTGGTTTGTTTTTTTTTAAAGCACAGATTACTAAATGGCAGTGTAATCTACTTCTACTCAGTCTGCCTCTTTCCCTGTAATTGTTGACAAAGAAAATAGCAGATTCATAAGTCAGGTTAAATCTAGTCTATCTGTTTTTTTCATGTCTTGTTTTGATAAATTATCTTTTAAGGCAAATTATAAAAAATCTTATAAAGTCATATAATATTATATATATCTTACTATTATATATAAATTTTCACTGAAAGGTAAGTTATCTTTCAGTGAAAAGATGGCCTGAAACATACATAGAAAATTCATGTCTCTAAACCTGCCAGGTCCTCCAAAATCCTCATGTGCAATTTGAATTAAGCAAATGCTTAGTTGTCTGCTAGTGATACAAACAGCAAAAGCACCAAATTAGTTTTTCTTTGTTCTTCATATCGTTGTCTCTGAGGAGTCCAGTGTTAYGAGCCACGGAACCTTGTAAGAAATAGTTGGCAGCTGCCTGGAATACAGAATTTTCTAAATCCAAACCCCTCATAGATGCAGAATGGTTTCTCCCACGCTTCCCAGTCTCTTTTGACTACCATCTGGAACAGCAGTAAAATAAAGCTAACTCTTTTTATTATCATCTTTGATACATAAATCCAGTTGAAAATAGCTTTTTTTCCCCCTAATAAATTCTGTGATTAAACTTAAGCTGAAAAGTTTCTCTTGAGTCATTGTTGTGGTTTAACCTCAACCAGCAACTAAGCACCACACATCTGCTTCCTCRTTCCCCCTGCCCCAAGTGGGATGAGAGAATTGGAAAGGTAAAAGTCAGACAGCGTGTGGGTTGAGATAATAATAGTTTAATAATTAAAATAAGAATAATAAATTGGAATGAAAAGGAAAATCACAAAAAGAGAGAAACAACCCCCCAAAAAACAAGTGATGCAAATGAAAAACAATTGCTTGCCACTGACAGAACGCTGCCCAKCCTGTTCCTGAGCAACCATCCCCAGCCAGCCTTCCCCCTAATTTATATGCTGAGCATGATGACCTATGGTATAGAATATCTCTGTGGTCAGTTGGGGTCAGCTGTCCTGGCTCTGTCCCCTCCCAGCTTCTTGTGCCCTCCAGCCCCTCGCAGGTGGGGTGGAGCAAAAACATCCTTGTATTCTGTAAGCACTGCTCAGCAACAACTAAACACCAGTGTGTTACAAACTTTATCTCATGCTAAATCCAAACCCAGCACTGTACCAGCTACTAACTCTACCTGCCAAAACCAGGATGGTCATTTTAAGTTTGCCTAAGTTTTGCTTAGAAATACAGAATTTTTTGAAAACAATTTCCTTTTAGCATTTTAGATAGCATAATACTCCTCTCCTACACGCCCCAGCCCCCTCATTGTTCTTGTCTAAGTTATGTTTATCAAACATTTATTTTCCTTTTATTCCACAGGAAAACTGTGATACATACATCAGTGCTTTCAGGCCTTCGTTTCCTGATATCAAAAAAGTCCTGCTGCTAAGGAGGCACCAGGATGTGTTGCAGGAAGTTAGTTACCTTCTTGTGCTTTTCCCTGTGTGCTGTACATGTGTCCCAGATCACCTCAGCAAAGTGTTTAGGCACCTCCTTTCAAGGTCCCTGTTGGCAACCAGAGCAGGGCTGAATTTAGAAGTCCACCCACAGGATGGAAAGCAAACTCTACCATGTCTAATTGACRAGGAGTCAGCAGAGTGTTTCAATGCTCATTTTAATTACCAATTAAATTAATTGTGTTTCTCCGCAAAAGTGCTGGATTGAGACTTGAAATATGGTAAGAATATGGTGATTTGGGTTGAGGAAGAGGGATATCCCAYGGGATAAAAGGAGTTTAAAAAATCAAGTTAATTTTTTGTTCTCTTTTAAAAAAGATCTAAACCYCAATTTTAAATTAATATTGACTGGGCAGTCGGTACATTTTCAGCTTTCCTTCAATACAGTGTCTCTGTGCTGAAGTGAGCTATTTCAGATGTCTGAAAAAGCATTGCTTAATGCCTGCAAGCACTGGCAGAAATCAATAATTTTGAAATTTGTGCTATTTGTACTTTAAGTTTGGCATATCACTTTAATTCAGTCTGTTTACAGTAGATTAAAAGTGGGGATGGACAAGTGTCACAAACCACAAAAATGTGTTGAATGAAATTCCTTTAAATTATAGAAAGAATATAATTTTGGTATTTGCAATATTAACAGGATCTTTATTGAAGCTCTGCAAAAAAGGGGCAAATTCAAAAATCACAGGAAATAGCATTGTTTTGCTGATGACCTAGGACATGCAGATAGTGACAATTACCCTAAAATATGTTTATCCATATTGAAAATATTTTAAGAATTAAAAGTATGAAAAAGAAAAAAGGACTCTGACCAGCTCCAGTAATAAAGACTAGAATGCAGTCAAGTTCAGAAATCATTATATTAATCTCAATTGCTTTGGATTTTTGTAATTCTGTGAACATCATGCTTACATTTCATTCTGGCAAGATGCCATCRTTGTACATGTTTAAACAAGTTTGCATTATTTTGTTATAAATAGTGTTCTACTGAACAATTAAACAAGTCAGAAACTTGGAGGGGTCACACTGTGAGTGGATAGGTAATTTGTTACAGCTTTAAATTTACTATAAAGTATTTACATTTCATCTTAACGTTTTGTCTGTAAACAGTTTTTTCTTCTTTCATAAAATAATAACTCAGAAATTCCTACGAAAATGAGTTCATCAGAAACTTACTTCTTTTCCTTACTTGGGGCTGAAGATTCYTAGTCTAAAGAAAGTGCTGTAGATTTAACTGTGCATCACATGATTAAACCAGGAAAACTTGAACAAAAAGAGACACTTGCAGAAAAGGAGAAGAAACTGCAAACACCATCAGTTGGGACTCTGGCATTCAGAGTGGCCTGTCATGTTCACTGCYTTGGTGTGTGCACTGCTCCATCAGAATTTTACGGCAGTAGCAGAGAAGCCAAGTAATGGGATTATGTGGTATTTTAATAGAACAAACAGGTCTGGATTTTCAACACTGTTTCCAKCTGATAATCAACTGGATTAAAGGAGAATTGTCTCATCATAAGGTCCTTCCTAAACTATACTAAAAAAAATGCAAGTATTAATTAAGGAGACAYTGCTGATGCAAGAAATATTTAGTCTTTTCATCCCATATTTATTGAATATCTTTTATGACTAAACCTCTAAGTTCAAATTCTGATCTGTCTGCTCATTTTTTCTGAAGCGTTTGCAGCTATTCAGAAAATTGTGTAAATAAACCAATAAACACTCCTCTTCAAGCACTCTCCCCAAAAAAATCCACCACAAGCCAAAAAACCAAAAAAAAAGCAACTCACAAAACCACACAATCCCTAAACCCCAACAAGGCACGAAAAACCACACCCTCCCCACAAAAAAACCCCACAAAGCAAACAATAAACCCCCAAATATTGCTGTACCTTTAGCAGAGATACTACTACATGCAGCTGATGGCAGATATCTGAAAATAGTCAGTTTTRTTTTCTCAGTAGAACAAATTCTCAAGGCATTTACAACACTAGTTTCTTCCACTTCCACTTTTCCTTGATCTCCTTTCACCTCCAACATAAATATCTTGCAGATTTTTGTACCCAAAATTTCTTATCTCAGAGGAAGACTGACGAAACAGAATGTGGAAATTAACACTGACAGAGTCGCTAACCTTTTGAGAAACTTCCAATAAAATTATAATTTTGGTGATACCATCAGGAGAAAAATTTATTTTACTCGTCAGGCGTAGTCTAGCAAATGTACAGAAAATAGGGCTTTGAAAATCCAAGATGAAAATTTTGCCTTTGGTCACTAAATTCTAAAATTACTTCAACCTCCATGCATCTTTTTTAACTTCCCTACACAGGGCAGGAGTCAGGGCAGATTTGGTCTCACAGTTTAGAAGAAGATATGTACAGCAAGTGAAAGCAAAATGTCCCTCTCTGATTTAATATGCTTTGCTCTGTAAATGTGTGTGTATCTGTGTAGCGTGAACAGTGAAAGCTGAACACCTATCACTAGAGCTGTGCACATCTGGACAGAAAATCTCACMGCTTTTACACACCAGTCCATACACAGAACTTTCATCACTTTCAATTAAAAATGGGCGGGAATGTATCTACATGTAAGTGAAGCAAATATATGCAAATATAAGACACCAACATTCTCATTTTTAACATGGATTTTCTCGGATGCTGTTCAAGAATCCGATTTCAATGTTCTGAAATGATCCTGCAGTTTTGTTATAAAGTAGTGTAGATGTTATATTCCTACAGCAATAGACAATGAGAATAAATAATTTTTTAGCTCTAGTTTTTCTGCAAGGACTATGAGGTTCACTACCGTAAATATATTTTATATAGTATATATAAGGTAGAGCTTCCTGCCCTGTGGTTCAGGATCAATGAATTGCACAAAACCAATAAGCTGGTAACCACAGAAATTTTAAAGACAAAAAGGAAGGTTTCAAGCTAACAAACCAAACCGTGGCCTTGGTTGAATCACATGGGTTGCTAATGCCCAGGGGATGCTAAAGGCTGATGGTGCTGGGGTATTTCACAGAATCATCCAGAATGTTCTGAGTTGGAAGGGACCCAGAAAGATCATCGAGTCCAACTCTTAAGTGAATGGCCCATACGGAGATTGAACCCACAACCTTGGCGTTATCAGCACCGTGTTCTGACCAACTGATCTGGAAGCTSAAGTTTCAAATAATGCTGTTCAAGCTTTGGATTGCTCTAGATTTCCTAGGCACCTACCTGAATTAATACTACTTAATAGACGATATTTCATTTTGTGGCCATCTTTTATACTTTTACCTCATTGCGCCACATCGAGTCTCTTTGCCGCTGTATCCTCTCGTGCCACGGAATTCAGCGCCTTGTTTTCTGTGGAGGCAGGAATSCCTTCCCACGTTCGCCTGCACTGTCCCTACCAGCGGCTAGGGGGCGGTGTTACCCCATTTTTAAAGCAAAAAGGCCTAAATCCAGGGATACAAGGATGGATCTGTCCTAACAACCSATTCCTTACCAGTTTGGGCAAACATCACTGTTTATGCCGTTATATCCCTACTTAAAGATAAACAGAATCATTTCTATGGGATACAGAACTTCACTGCAGTTCTGTTTGCATTTTTATGTTTTCAGGGGTAACCAGTATGTTGAGTTTCTTAACTACAAACTCTGAATTGCATTGTACTGTTTTAGTGTTTATGTATCTACTCGACTGAAACCACGATCAAGTCATATGTTACATGAATTCACTGAGGAATTCTGTAGTTTTGTTTTTCCTTCTTCCTTCTTTCTTTTCTTTTTTTTTTTTTTTTATTTCCCCTCCTTGTTCCAGGTGGCCTGATACTACATCAGCACAACCTCTGGTGAGGACAGGGAAGCAAGAGTCTAGGGAAAACTTCCTGGCCAAGAACAGTTGTGGGAATTCAGTACCAGGTCTGACTAAAGCACAGGGAGGGGGCTTGGGGGTGGCAAATGCTACACGATGACTTTCTTTTCTTATACTTTTGCATCAATTAAGTTACTTAGTGATCTGGATTGCACTTTCACGTGTTTTTTATTTGATTGCCGTGTGAATGCTTATTGCTTACTTTGCTTTTGTTTTATGTTTTTTCTGATACTTACTGAAAGCTCTAAACCCAAATAAATGACAGGTTCAGTAAAAACTCAATCTTGCTTTTGTGCTGCAAAGGCCCATTCAAGGCTTCATAAGCCCCTCAAAATTGATTTTTGGAGCACTGTTATTTAATCTGCCCTTTACAAAACTTTAATGCCTTGAGCAAATCCTTCTTGCCTTATTCCCACCAAAAGGCACTTTGACTTCATGGTAAGCAGATAAATGTAAGACAAAAAATGCAGTTCAGATTGTTCCCCCAGTCCCTAGTAATTCCCCAACTTCTCTATTCTCCTTTCTCATTATTGAATAAAGCCTCCTGTGTAAACACTACTTCTTGTGCTCCCATGGCACACAGACCTTTTCCCATCACTTGCTTGCTCTCCCCCACCTGCTAGATCTGACTCATTAGTTCAGCTTTAGCTTTGCTTCACCTATTCACTCCCCTAAGAATTGTATTTAAAGTTCATGGCACTGTTTTTATTCTCAGCATACTTTCTCTCCGCATATCTAGCGGCACTGCAGATAATACCGTGCAATGTTCCCCGGGCTCAGTGGCTCCAACTTCAATATTTTCTTGCAGGGTTCAGTCTTTAAAAGGAGGTCTGTGGCAGAGATGGCAAAGGCAATCTGCAGGCTAACTGTGGGCCAGGCAATGTATTAATTCAACTTTCTTGTCAGCTCACGGGTACATTGTCATCTGACCTCTGCCAGACAGACCAACCTAACTCTGCAGCCTTTGCAAGCGCAACTGGCTGCAAAACAACATCCACTGCCCTGGAGCGAGGCATCTCTGCACGTGCCACCTCCTCAGAGTTTGCTGTCAACCATCAATTTACATTCAAAGGAGGAGGCAGAAGGACATCAGTTAAACTGAGCAGCGAAGATCCTGTTCTGATTCTGCCCACAGTGTATGCTCGGCCTCAAGGACCAGATGGCCCAGATACAGGCTGCTGCTGCTTGATGCTGTTGCTGCATTCAGAGCATGTGGGCCCAGGCTGTGAGGTGACAGGAAGCTTAAAACTGCCCAGTGCTAGGGGTTCCACTTATCTCAACCTACTTGGAGAGAAAAGTGCTCGAAGCACTGGCTCTTACTGAAGTTTTATTATCGAATAACCCCACTATCCTAATTTCTTTGTCTTCTCTTTGTGAAAAGTTTTCAATGAAAGAAAACCAGCTACAGTGTAACAGCTTCCAACTAGAAAGAAACCAGTAACTRCAACTACAGAGAGACTGAAGTACTGGCAGGTAATGCTGACAGCAAGTACCTTGAAGTAGTTGGATCTGCCTTCCACATTATTTATACTGTAATGGCCCTTAAACAATAATTCAGTGGTGATTGTGTTGTCATCCTTCCTCTAAAGAAATGTTTGTCCTTACCAGCTGTACCTTACATATGTTATGTTATATTAATTATTCTGAAACTTTTTTATAAAACTCGACCAGCAGAATATTAAAAAAGCTCAAATATCTCTGAAATATTTGCATCAAGTACTTCTGTATGGCTCATTGTTTTATTCTTCACTTGTCTGAAGAGCCTCATGAGTTGAGTGATTGACAGACACAAGTTGTAAGCTGGACCTTGGGCTGACTGAAATCAACAGCAAAGCATCCGTTGGCTTAATTTTACCCCAGGGAAGGTAAATTGGAAAACAACGTACAAAGAGCCAAAGGATTATGATTCCAGTGACAGAGTGGCTTACGGGGTTTTGTCTGCAACAAAATTTTAGAAATAATTCCGTTCTGAAAGAAAAAGAAAAGGTAATTTCTTCTGTGGAACAAATGTTCTTGTGATTTGCAAGACGCTTTCTCACACCTATTGTCCTGTTAAAGGGTGTGTAGCAGTTGGATATTATGAGCAGCTGTAGGTAGCGTGGACTTTCCTCTTGGATTTCGTTTTTCAAACATGGTTGCATTTTAAACCTTTTTTTGGATTAAAACGTTTTAACCTTTTTCCACTTTGGGTGGTAGTTTTCCAGAGATGAGTCAAAATACTGGCAAGAGAAGTGTTTAGTGATTGTATTCAGAATTTTGGAGGCACGTTTTCCAGCTGTTTTGTTATTTCTGAACGTCAGTGACATTTTATTCAACTTTTAACACTCAAAATGTGATTTTAGTTTTACTGTAACAATAAACACCCCACAAAAGCTGTGTTTTATAACAGCAAAAGTAGTTATTAATGCAGAGAATTACAATGTCTTGCTTTTTCATATGCCAAATAACTTGTGTGTTTGTATGTATCCAGGACATTACTGCATGACTGGTTTTGTAGAAAGTGGCCTGGATTTCAGTCTTTTTTTCAGTTGCTCTACTCTGCTGTGAATGTTGCAGCTATTCCTGACTTAGACTTCTAAAGGACAAGAAAATTACGCTACCTTTGTATTAGATACACGGATAACTTCTATACAAAGCTTATCATGTGCCATAATGATGTCAAAACTACCAGTGAAGAAGTAATCATCTCTCTGTATCACCCAGTTCGATTCCTATTGAAGTGTTTGGAAGACCAACTTGTTTCATTAAATAACAGCTATTTGAAAAGCTGAAGCTGTCTCGAATCGTCAATGCTATCACCAACTTAGCACCTTCTAATTATCCTGAGATACTCTAGAAATGTGGTCGTTGTCTTTGTTTCTCCAATTACATCTTTGTACGTGCAGCAGATAATGGACTTCGTGACCAAATAATAGTATATGCCTCTTCCTGTTAAACAACCAAACCACCAAAGTTGCGACTTAATCAGTTGCAACTTGATATCACTATTACAATTGCACCGAAAGAACCAGTACTTAGCACAAGATTTTTTTTTTGTTTGTTTGCTTGTTTGAATTCTGTTTGTTTTATTTTGGCTGTGGGTCATGGTTTTTGGGGAAGGTTTTTTGGTAGAAATGCAAATCAGCCTGTTAAGAAAAAGTGGCAGGAGAGGGAAAAAAACCCAACGAACAACAAACCAAATAAAAATAAGCCCCTTCCATTTGGGTTCTGTGAATGTTGTATTCTCTGTATATCCTGGCATATGTTAAGCTTTTAAATAAGTGTTTTGAAGTACCTTACAACAGTTTAGCTCCATCTGCCATCCCGTTTTTGCTATAAAAGTGGCCGGTCTGATCATCTCCTCACTCACGAGGCGAGGCAAACTCCTTTAGGCAAAATTTATTGCAAGGAGAAGCAAATTCCTTAAGTCAAATGGGCCAAATAGCTTGTTGACAAAACTGCCAAGGAACATATATACTGACTTTTTTTTTTTTTTTTTTAAATAGGGGGAAGAATAAACCCAAAACAACTTAACACATTTGGGTGCAGCCAGAACATAAAAACACCTTAATCAAATTTTCCACATAGGAAAACAAGGAAATCTGGAAGCCGATGCTATTKCAGGCTAATTGCATTTTGTTGGGCTTCGGGGGAGCGGTACATAGTAGCGACTGTGGGAAAACCACTAAATAGTTCTCTGTTTGAACCATCTGTCACGAATATGGGACATATGTTCGCTTTGTTTATTCAGGAGCCAAGTGCAAGCCGATACACTGCGCTCGGCCCCGGCCGAGGGCCGGACCGCACCGCGCACCGCAGGGATGCGGCTCCCGGCTCCGCGGGCGCGGGGCCCGCCCGCCCCACGGAGCGCTGCGGGGCAAGGACGGGCGCCGCTCCCGCCGCCCCCGAGCCGCTGCGGGACGCCCCGGGCTTCCCCCGCGGGCGGCGAGGCCGGCAGGGGGAGGCCGCGGCCGCCGAGCCCCGCGGAGGGCGGGCGGGGAGCGGGTCAGCCCCGCCGGGTCAGCCCCGCGGGGCCGCGCCTCTGCGCGGCTCGCTCGGCTGCCGGCGGCGCCCGCTCGGAACCGCGCCCGGGGGCGCTCCCGGGGCCGCGGCGGCTCCGCTCTGTTCGGCGGAACCGGAGCAGCCGCGCCTCCCGCCCGTCCCAGTTTTCCTTGCCAAACTTTGGCTGCCGGCAGCGCGGCACCCGCGGCCACCCCCGCTCCGCCCCGGCGGCGAGCGCTCCGCGCAGCCTGCGCGGCCCCCGCGCACCGCCCCGGCCCCGGCCACTCAATAAAGTTGCGGTCGGGGGGGGCGGAGGAGGCGAACCGCCCCGGGGGGGCTCGGGAAGCCGCGGCTCGGGGCTGTCAGCAGCGCTGCCAGCGCCGGCCCCGGCTGCGGGGCCGGGGGCGGGCGGGMGCTGCGGGTCTCGTGTGTGCACCCCCCTCCCGCCCCCCGTGCGCTCTCGGTCCCTCCCTGGGAACAGGCGCTGCCCACCCAAGGAGGCGACCGGCGCTCCTGCCCCGCCGCCGCYCGCTCAGTCGCACACACTCGCACACACTCACACATATACACCCGTGCGTGCGCCTCTCGCTCCGCACTGGAGTCGGTGCTTGTGCTTGCAGGTTGCTCAGACCTGAAATCTAAGGGAAAAGCTCAGCGTTTGCGTCGCTGCTCCTGCCGCCGGTGGTGGTAGCGGTGAAGAGGAGAGGGGGTTGTGGGCTTTTTTGCTTGGTGGTTTGTTTTTTTTTTTTTCCCCTTGAATTCAATGGATCTGAACTTGGAGCCTTTGGACCTCGGCGGTTTTGGAATATCTACATGCTGATCATCTTTGTTGCGACACATCAAGTCGTTTGGGGAAACCATCCGAAGACAGCAAGATGTTTCTCGTTCTCTTGTACTTGGCTTTGCCCTTAGTGGGTAAGTTGCTGGTGCCTGATTTCGGTCTGTACATCGCTTCATAAAGCAAAGCATAGGGTTTRTGGGACCGGGAACCTGACGGTTGTCAGTCTATTGTTTGGGTAGAACAGTGAAGTTTCCAGTAGTTTTTATGGCTCTGCCTCACATCAGTTAGCCCGGGCTACATTAAAGCTCTGTGAGGTTACAGACTTCGGTACTTGCCAGTCTAGCCTCTCGTTAAATTGGGTTCTTGCAAGTTACAGGGAAACTTTTCATTTAAATAGAATAAGGCTGCCTGGGGAGGGTGGGGGATGACAAGAGCCGGCTGAAGGATTACATCTTCACCTGAACCTGGCAGCATGCCCGACTGCTAGTGGTTTGTAGCCCAAACTGGTTTCCTTTGCACAGGARAGGTTTGCGTTTCCATCCGCATGTGTCTGAGGGAGCATGACGGGGGCACGATGGAGAGGAGAGAGTTAATGTAATTTGCTTTGTTCTCCTGCAAAAGCATCATACGTGGAGAGAAATGGAGGGGGGGAGTAATAAATTCTACCTTTATACATATAGAATAAGCAAAAATGTGTACAGCCTTTAAAAAGTGACTGACGCAAAGACAGGCTAATATCAATCAGTGAGGATACTTATCTCTCTGAGCGGGTTGTTCCTGGATGTAATTGAAATTACGGCAAAGCTCTTGTGGAAAGTGAGGCTGAATATTTAACCCCTCAGTTAAACCCTCGAATGGAAACCTGATTTGTGTCACCAAAGTGGATCTATGGAATTGCAAATGCTTGTTTTGTCAGGGACAGTAACCCCTCTGGGTTTTCTTTCCTTTTCGTGTTTCCTCGTAAATCAGCCACGGGAGGTTAAAACACACCGTTTCCTTGGACTCCCCCAAAAGCGGATCCAAGCCCCTGGGAACACGGTGTGCTTTTTCCCGAGGTGTAGCAGGAAGCCAGCAGGTTTGCAAGGTGCTGCCCGTGGGGTTGGCTGCATGTGCTGCGTGAGGAGGTGCCCCGTGCTTCCCAGATGSTCCTTCGGAGCCCGGGTTAAACCCAACCTCCTCCCTCCAAAGAGCGTGTGTTGGTTTGTGTCTCCTCTCCATAGATGTACTTTTGTCTGCAGAAGTGAGCGGGCTGCCTGGAGGGGACCGCCTGGACTGCGTGAAAGCCAGCGATCAGTGTCTGAAGGAGCAGAGCTGCAGTACTAAATTCAGGACACTGAGGCAGTGTGTAGCCGGCAAAGAGAGCAACTTCAGCCGGGCCACGGGCCTGGAGGCGAAGGACGAATGCAGAAGCGCCATGGAAGCTCTCAAGCAGAAATCCCTGTACAACTGCCGCTGCAAGAGGGGCATGAAGAAGGAGAAGAACTGCCTGCGCATTTACTGGAGCATGTACCAGAGCTTGCAGGGTACGTGGCAAAGCGCAGGAGCCCCGGGGCGGGGTGCCGGGCTGCAGCCGCTCACACCCGCAGCCAGGGCTGCCCCCCGGCCCCAGGCGGGCTCTGACCCCGCAGCTCACTCTGTGCTCGTCAGCTGCCGCCCGAGGACCCTCCATCCGCCCCAAGGACAGCTGCGGCTCCCGGGGCTGGGAAAGCTACAGCGGGAGTTTCCTCCAGGGGACCCAGCTGACCTTTCTAAACCAGAGTCAAAAGATGAGGGCACTAGCGTGTGCAAGAGCCACAAAAACAGTCATTTGGAGACGTTGYCCTAATAATGCTAAAACTCCTTAAKTAGGACTTAACAGGATCACAGGACACTGGAACTACTTTCTTAGCTTTTTGATGGAAGTGAAATGTTTTAAGGAAAAGTTTATTTTTCCGTTTCCCATATTTACTAGTAATATTCCCTGGGCATGCTGAGGCAGAAAAAWCCCCAAAGTTTGTGGTTCCTAGAGCATGTAGATGTGCCAGTTAGAAGGGATATGACAGTGATTGACTTGGGACTTCAGTTATTCATATCACTTGCAAATTTTGCTCTGTATGCTGAGAACAGTCAGGTCCTCATGAGAGACACCATTTTTAGCCCTGTTTTGCTGTGGCCCTGGAGTTGAAGGTGCAGTCTTTCACTTCAGTGTGRTCTGCAAAAAGGGAAATAATGTCTTTCTGTTCATTTATCCATACGTTTTAATGAGTCAAAACATATCTTTTTTTGCTGACTATAATAACGGACATTTTCTGCATTGTAAAAAGTTTCTTTTCCAGCAGCATGTTGTTAGGAGTATTTTATTCCAGGGATGCTAGTTTTTGGCTGGTAGCTGGGCTTCTCTAAAAAAGAGCTCTGCTGTTCTGGTGAATGAGGAGGAACATCCTTGCTGCAGCTTCTCACCTGCTGGCATGAGATGGGACAGTCCCTGTGATGTCACAGGCTGTCTCTGCAAATTATGACCTTATCCAAGGAGGAAGGAGAGAAAAGCGCTAGTGACAGGAATAAACAACTAGCTTCTTTCAGGTGTTTTTATAGGTAATTCTTTGAGGAGAAGTAGCCCTATAAACTTTTAAAGGGATTAAAGGAGAGTACATTTCACTGTTGCAGAGTAAATGTAAACAAATYTTGTCCTGAATTCTTGTATAAGAAAAAAATCCAAATATTTTTTGTCCTTAGGAAATGACTTGCTTGAAGATTCCCCTTATGAGCCAGTTAACAGCAGACTATCAGACATATTCAGGCTAGCACCAATTGTATCAGGTAAGCAGACTTAAAATTCTTTAACTGACACATGATTTTGTAATTGAATTATGGAACTTTCAAGCAGTACTCATAAATAAAAAGAAATGATAATGGCTTCCTGGATTTAGGACGCTCATGATATAGTTGCACAAAAGAAAAGACTAATTGGTTTTGAACTGAAAGAATGCTTGGCAGGATGGCAATTGGTATTCTTTTTGAGTCATTCTTGACAATAAATGCTAAATTTTCCTGTAGGTGGCAATCTGATTCCCTGCGTTCCCAATTTACAAATCAGTTCCTTTTTGGGAATTTGGTCAGTGCAAGTTACCTCCTATTGACATTACAGAAGATAAGAAGATAGATCTTTCAAATGTTTGCATAAGGGAATGCTTTATAGTTTCATACAGTTTTGTTAAAAAAGAAAATTCAGAACTAAGGCTTGTCGTCTTTTCTGGAACTGCTGCCTGTTTGAAGAGCCTATTCACAATTTCCTCCTTTTTCTAGTTTTTTCTTGTTGCTGTATGGCTGACTTTCAGAACTTCTTTGTGATATTTTGAATATATTGCTTGATGGTTAAACAATGTCTGTTTTTCTATCAGCCTAAATTACACTTATTTGGGACCATATTTATTGAAAACATGCTTTTTTTGGACATTCACTGCGGTTACAGATTGGAATTCCATTTCTTTTTAGGAGCCTCAGGAAGTCTTTTTTGAGGATGCAGTCTACACTCTGGACTTTCATTCGTTTAACTCCATAAAACAAATTGAATGTGCACAGTCCAGTGTGTGAGTTGGACAGTACTGAAGCTGTACTTAACTGACGTGCTATGGATAAGCATTAGTAGATGGCTCTTTAAAAGAAAGGAAAAAAAGACCAGAGAGAGTGGCTTGACCAGTTTTCAGATGTACTTACACTTTTTAGGACTGGAAGTCCCATTAAAAGCCAGGGGGACTTAGGTTGTTAAGTATTTAATGGTACAGATTTTCAAAGGCATATAGACACATAAAATGTAGATAACTGCCCATTGGGATTTTCAGAAAGGACTAAGTGATTTAAATAGGCGTTAGATGCCCAGGCAGCTTTGAAAATTCTAAGTGCTTAATGCATCTTTAGATATCTTAATGCCTTTGAAAATTGTCCCTTTAGTCACTTTTTGATATGTGACTTCAGATCCTTACCCCATACATCTTTTGAAAGCACTGTCTTAGTTTGGGGAGCAAGCCTGTTGGAGAAATAGTAGAGAGCAAAGATTAATCTCTGAAGAATCTTTATTTCTTTTATTTTTTATTGCTTAAAACTCCGACTTAGTATAAAACCAAGACAGAATTAGTGCAGAGGAGTTCCAGGCTGTTTTCTTAAAGTTTATGATCAGCCTGCCTGGGGCCAAATTCTACCTTACCTCAGCAGTTTTATGGTCTCCACAGAAATACCCTATGTACATTCTGCCTTTCTGTTATTTTTTTAGATTCGCCATTTACTTGCAAAGTAATTATCTTAAAAACGTAGTTTTTCATGCAGCTGTTCAGTGCAGCAATGAAGTAAGACATAGTTGCCAACAAATGATGTCCATCCTACCACAGTCTCTTCAGGTGCTGGTGGACTGGTCAGGACTCATCCTGTGTTACCAGTGCACCCCAAATTGCTGTTCACTGCATCAGAAATTTCAGACTTACAAGGATGGGAGGCCTAGAATTCATGGGGAGCAACAAACAAAAGTTGTAATCCAGTGGAAAAACACCAGTATTTGAAAGTATTGTCAACTGAAAGAAAAAGATTAGCAAAAGTGTTTTTCTTATCGTCATGGTTACTCGTGCATGTTATATTCTTTAAAGCTCTCCCGTCTTACAGGTTTTTTTGCAGAGCTCTGCAAATACAGCAGAACTTGGTAAAATTTGATTAAAACAAACAAAYAAAACAATCCCTGTACAAGTAGCGTTGGCAGGGATTTCATAACTGGTGTTCTGCTAATGTGGTCATTGTGTCCATAGATGTTGCTGCAGTGTTCATTCCCACTAAGTTACTTGTGTGTAATTAAAGGCAGCAATTAAGCCTTCCATGTCACAAAGGCCATTCTGTGGTACTGTATGACTTGGTATGTCTCAAGTATGCTTTTGCCATCTTTTGTATTTATTTTTGAGATAGTTTGTGGTACATAGGAGGGGAAAATCATTGGCTGCGATGTCTGTTCTGTGTCAGATAAATCTTTYGTAGTGTACATAAGTATGAGAAAGGAAGGACAGTTTTTAAAACCAGTTAAAGTTGATGTAATTCTATTCTGATAGATGTTCAAAATTGCTTCTCCTATGGAAACAGGATGCCACATTCTCTTGAATTCAAGCATCAGTATCTCGATTTAAAACAAAAATCAGCAATATATGGTTAAACCTGTTACTAAGTTGGAGTCTTCCCAGTTGAGAGACTGGGCTGTCTTGTTTTCTGTTTTGGGCGTATCTAGGTTTGAAGCTTCTTTATAGCTACTATGTCTAATGTGGTGCTTCTGCCTGAAGGGTGTGAATTTCTTGCTGTTAGGCAGCTCTTCAAGTTACTGTAGACTTGTGTGTTTGTTTTAGAGGGTAACAGATTTGGGTTAGTTATTACGATGTAAGGATTAAACAGACATATCTGCTTGTACCTTTACAACTTTTGAGAGGTGAAAACATTTTAAGGCCATTGACTTCTGTCACAACTACAGTAGATGCAGAATCTGTTGATTAGCTTTCAGAGGTGAGTTTCACACTAAATTAAGGAGAGATGCTTGAATTAGTAACTTCTTAAAGCTGTCTGTGGCTTCTTACTACCTGGAGAACAGTTTGCCTCTTAAATTTGTGTTGTATTTGACATTGAGCCTTGCAACAAATGTTATTATTTTGGTCTCAGCTAATACAGTGTAGTGGCCATCTTGGGCACATTGTAAGAAAATATCCTGCATAAGAGCTGGTAGCTGCACACACCTGTAGAAATACTTAAAGAAGTAATGTTTCTGAAATGTTTCACTCATTTCAACACAAAAGGGAGAGCCACTGCATCTGAATAAAATGCCTTAAGCCATGTCTGTGAGGTGGTGTAAATAGAAAACTCAGTGTTAAAAGGAGTTGGCTATTTAGATCAATGCATTTAGGGTGACATAATGCTCTCCTCCCATGGATTCATGTCTAAGTTGCCTAGTTGTTCATGGACTTATTATCCCATTGTTCAGCTTTGTGAATCTTCCTTCTTTTACRTCCATTATGTTCAGAAATCATCTTAAAGAACAGGCTACATAAATCAGGACATTTGTTAAAACACAGAGGGTTTGTTGTTAATCTGTGGAGAACTGGTTGGTTACATGCTACGAGTTAGGCCTTGCTTCTAGTTGATAAAACACAAGACAGGTAGAAATTAGTTATTTTGCCAATATTTCTTCTTAGTGTAGTAAACTGTTCTTGCAAAGTGCCTTTTGCTTCATTAAATGAGAGAAAGAAGRTGGCTTGTATGACTGTGTCAGAAGGAGTGTTCCCTGGTTCTGCTGCTCTCATGAGAGGCTGCTTGCTCTAAAAACTCTGGGAATCTTCTGTTGCAGAAGGTATGTGGAAGCTTATATTTAGAAAAGGGTATATTTTATATTTGTTATGGTAAACTTATGAATTAAACCCAAGAATTCAGTAGACATCATGTAGGGGTTCTTACTGGAGTGTATCCTTCCACATTAGAATGCAGCACATGCAGTTATCATGTTTGATTTGCATACTGAATAAGCTGTAAGTGCAAACAGAAACAATTATTGTCAGTGAGGTGGCCTTTTATTATATGTAAAAAGTTGAGACTATAAAATGTTGTTAGTGCTGGAAGGTCAGGAGTGCGTGTGTGTGCTGGTGGCTATTACTCTCTTTCTGTAGGATGTCTGAAGATGGTTTTGGGTCTCTTTCTAGGATCTCTCTGTTGCTCAGAAGGAGACTGAGTTGATTAGTAGTTTCTCTGTCTTCCTTTGAGTTTTTCAAAGTCTTTTAGGCATCCTGTATAATTGTCATTCACAAATTACAAAGTCGACTATGGGAAAGAATGAATGCCGTGTGCGAAACACTTTCTTGAGGATGTGGCAGACTTTTATAAGGGGATGGTTCCCCCTCCCCAGCATAAAACCTGGTCTCAGTATTGATGGCAGCTATCTGCCCTCTCCTCATTGTATTTTTCTTCTCAGGGATGGGGTAGAGACATCACTGAGAATTAACTGTGAGCGTTTCCTTGGAAAAGTTGCCATCAGCAAAGGTGAGGGAGGAAGGTTGGGCCTTTTCAGTGTGAATTCTCAGGATTCAGAGAAACTGAGCTTCCTTGTCTGTGTGCTTCTCCTTGTACCTTCTCTTCCTGCTGTTCTGTGAAGAGGAGCTGTAGAATTAGAACAAGCTGTGTTGTAGTGAATTAATTTTCCCCAAACTTTCATAACCCCAAAATTCTTTTGATCAAGAATGAAATTTTTCCCCATTTGTTTTTGCAATTCTTGATCTGATGTAAGAGCTGTGTTCTGGGTAAGGGGTCTCTGACACTTTAATTATTATTTACTTCTCTTTTTTGTACCTGGTAAATGACTTTTCATTTGTAAAATCCATACATGGCATTTTTTAGATTGTTTATCAAAAAGATAAGTTAGAATCTCTCTCCTAGCCAAGAGATTCACTGCTTTTTCCTTTTGGGGCTTGTGGCATGTGAATTAGTGGCTTCTCCCATGAATTAATACTGTATGACATCTCCAATTCCTGTTGCCTGAGGCCTCTAATCCTGTTTCTGTTCCTAAATCTGCGTGTATTTCAAATGCCACATATTTTTCTAATTTAACACTGTGTCTTTTTATGAAATTTCTTTAAGATTATTTGAGGTGCTGCTTCTCTACAAAGGCAATTTAATTAAAAAAGATACAAAAAATGTTGATTTTTCTTTACTCTTTACAATGCGTTTATTAGCTCTTACCTCTCATATCATTGCTGCTTAGTTAAAAAAGCTGAGAAGCTTCATATTAGTTACCTTGCACATACACCCGAGTTCAGAAACAATAAACCAGATCTTATTAGGTTAATAGGAGTCTTGCAATCTGATTCTGTTCCCACTGAAGTAAGCATAACACATCAAAACCTTCTTATTTGATTATGATGTATTCTGTTTCCTGTTGTAATTTTTTTTTTTGCCTTAGTTCTGGTTTTCTGATATGAAGTCGAGCCTTTCGATAGCAGATAAGTAGAAACTTCTTATATTTAGTCCATGTTAGATTGTCACACTCACAACTATATTTTTCTTTACAAGGCAGCACATTAAAATAATAGCCCTTGACCCAATATTTAATACTGGTTTCACACAAATCCAGACTAACTCTATTTTTCCCCACTGAGAATTTGTGTCCTGTTACAAGAAAAAACAAGCAAACAAACAAAACAGGCATCTATTTTAGCTGCGTTTAACAAAATGAAAGTAGTTCGACAAAAATAAATCTAAGCCTGTACAATGTTTGTGTTCTTTGTGTTCTGCAGACATTTCTGACTGCAGGTTTTCTTTGCAGAGACAACTAGGCTGGGTTCCAGCCAGATAACAAGTTATCAAGGGTGCATAGATACCAGTTGCTGATTTCCACTTCTGCATTTTTATAATCAGATTGGACTTCACACAAAAGAAAATCACTTTGGTGACTGTTGGCTTGCAGGAGCTCTTTGAATATCCTGTTTTCTGCATTTCTTGAAGCTAGATCTGATTATGAGAGGGGAATTAAGTACCTTGCTGAAGTAACTGATTGACTGGCCTGTAAAGGCAGTGCCCACGCACTCTATGTTCAGCAGGATCATGAACAGGCCTTGAAAATAGGAATATGTAAATATTCCCAGTTTAGTCCATGTTACTTTCCTTGGTAAGATTATTGGAACCTTTTTGCTAATTTCTCTGAAGAGCTGTAAAACGGAAGAAAAGGTCTTTGTTCCTCAAGTATTGAAATGGCACAGCATTGAGGAAATGTAGTGTTTCTGGTTGTCCCAGTAGTTCAGGCAGGCTTTGTCAACCTGTTTGAACATTGGAAACAAGATGAAACCCATTCCTTGGTAGGAGGAAACACCTGATGGTGAATCTCAAAGCATTTACGCATGAATATTCAGCGTCTCCATTAATGCCAAGAGTAGTAGGAGAGAGTAGTTAGAAGTCTTGAAGGAAACTTAGAGGAGAGCAGTACTTTCCTGAAGCCTCAAAGGAAAGTGTTGGAACATAGCTGGTTGAACAAGCATGACCAGGTACTTTGTTACCCAGTATAATATATACAGTGAGCCACATCTTTCCTGGACTAACATCTTTGGAGAATGGAATTGTCATCCCTTAATCTGTATCTTCCCAGGAAAGCCTCAGTTATGGTGTGGTCAGTCAGATATTAAATGAACAAATGTGTATATACACTTTTGGGCAGCAAGCTGTGTATTCTTGCCTCCCACTACAGGCCAGCTTCAAGGTTTGGTTAAAGTGCCACTTGAGCTTCTCTGAAGTAGGAGCAAAGCACAGAGGTACTGCCAGTGGTGCTGGTGGGATTATGAGGAGAGACCAGGTCACTGAGGAGGGAAGCAAAATCGGGTTATCTGTTGGTACCACCATGCCAGGGATGAGGTGGGCAGAAACAGGCATGGACTGCTGGGGACCTCAGACTCAGAACTTGCCAGGTTCCCTATTTTGTCAGGTGTCTATGGACTGCTGTGTCTCAGGGGTGAGTGGGGGGACACAGGGAGCCTGCTGATGGAGCAGCTGGAGGCCTGACACGGTGAGAGCGAGCAAAAGCGCCTTGGTTCATGTGCTGACCACGCTGCTGTTGCTGTCTCAGTGACAAGTGTGGTGTGAGGGTGGAAGAGAAGACTCTGTTGAGTAGGCAGATTTCTATGGCAGCCTTCTTTGTAGGGCTTCCAAAAAGCCTTGTCTAAAGCCGCTTTTGCTGGTGAAACCAAAAGAACAACATCCTGCAGCTTTCTGTCTCTTGATGGCACAGCAAGGTGGAGTTTATGGAAGGCACGCTGGCTCTTCACATTTTAAGATCTTTTTAAATTTCTTTTTTTTTTAATAACCCTATTTGTATTTGGCTCTCAGGGATGACTTTGACAGTCTTGGAGAAGCCAGTGCTATCTGTCAGTAGTTGACAGTATGTTAAAAATGCTGAGAGTAAAATGCTTGTGTGTGATGCAAAGAAATAAGGATTTCTGGATTGCAAGACAGATGCTTATTTGTGATAAGTATCCAACATTTCTTATATTAAGATGTACATTGTATTGTTTTAACCTTAGAAAGGAGTGTGTTTACAGCTTTGATTTTTAGAAATGTGACTGGTTTTGTTCATGAAAAGTAATTCTGTAATTTATTTTATTTTTGGTAGTATTTTTATATTCTTGCATTTTCCATGGATGAAACTAATGCAGCAACACTGCTGTCAGTATAGTTAGAGCATTACCACAATTAAGTTATTTTTGGAACAGTTCTTTAGTTACTATGATGCTTTGACAGTTTTTATAAGTGTCAGGCTATTGTCCTGTACAATCTCCACTCAGCTTGAAATTTAACATGAGAGAGGCATGACACAAAGTGTAATGGCATAGAGATAGCTCTTCCTGCATAGAAATTTGCAGAAATGATAGGTTGTAAAGAGACTTGAAGGTATCAAACAATTTGAGTAGGAACCCATAAATAAAGATGAATTTCCGCATTCAGTGGTTATATGATTTTATCACTGTCTGGTGTCCGTAAAATGCACCTTCCCATTAACGTTTTGTCATGCAGTTGATGAGGTTCAGAAGTGTTAAAAACTTCCATGCTTTTCCTTTTAAATTCTGCACCCTGAATTCAGTACTAAAGCTCAGTTCAGCAAACCCAGAAATGTCTGTGTCCTTGTTTCTCCTCCACTGGAGACAGCACAAGGATTCTCCCTGCTCCCCAGTCCCGCCGCCTCCATCCCACTGCTGGTGTTTTTGGTTTTAGCCCTGGCAGTCCGGCTCGTGCTAACCACTGCTGCTTCCCTCAGCTGACAATACCAGCTCATTCCTGCCTTGACATACCTTTTCCATATACTCCCATCTTCTTGGATTGTTGGCTTTCCCCTCTGTTTCCATAACTCCCCCACAAGATCCCCTCCAGCTGTAGGGCTTTGGAGGTTTCTTTCTCTGTCACTGCAGCATGGAGTGGCTCTGCTTTCTGCCTCAGCTCCTCACTCCTCAGAAATCTGACTGTAGTTTCTCCCATTCCTTTCTACAACAGGCTTGTCTTTGCTCTCCTGTCTGATGTCTCTGCTTTGCACCCTGCTCTCCTGTTCTTCGTTCCCCCAACACCTTCCTGTCCTCCCTCATCCAGGACTTCTGGTGAAGCAACACCTTCTGTGTTGTTGCAGAGTTGGTGTTATACTCAGCTTTTCTCAGCATTCTCCAAATCGTTCTCTCACCCTCCCTGTCAAGAGTTCGAGATGTGGTTTGTTTAATAAAAGGAATTGTTCTGAGTGATGGAACTAACAAAGCCTGGTTTCCTACCAGAGTCCTCCATCCCTTGGGTATCTCCACTCTTTGCACGGARTTCTGTCTCCTCTTCCTGTGCTGTGCCCTCTCCACATGTGTTCCTTTGTCCCTTCCCTGGTCCTTAGTTGTGTCCCACAACCCWGGTCCGTGGGGCAGCATGTGCTGCAGCTGGCTGGGTGTTACACCCGTGCTCAGGGACTGTAGGGTGGGCAGGTGGGCCCCCACTCCCCCTTGGAATGGCTCAGAGCCACAGGCACGCCTGCCTTGTCAGGTCTGCTTGGGTCTAAAACGGTGGGTTTTCATAAAATTCATAAGAACTTCGGATTCGTTCCTCTGTCAGATTTGTTCAACTGTGTCTTGTGGGTTAAGAAATCACTGAGAGCTGCAGGGTGTGAAGAAGATAGAGACTAATATTTAATTTACTTAGAGTTCCTTGAAAAATTATGATTAAAAAAAGCAAATACGGTTCCTGTCATATCCCTAAGCTTTAGACTGTGACATATCTCATCTTACTCTAGTCTCATAAAACATCTACTGTGTCGTGGAAGTGATATAAATAAACATGCAGTGGACTTGAAACATACAGGCAATTAAGTACAGTTGATGGCTGGCAGTTGTATGAGATAATTGAGCATCTCAGGATTCTCAAAGTGGGAAATAACTCATTCGTTTAGGTTAGCTGGCATGAAGATTATTTATTCAGATTTAGAAATGAAACAAGAAAGAAAGGAACCATCCAAAAGCTGTTATATATGAGCACGTATATTGCATTTGACTGTTGGGATGATACCACATTGTRTTTACAAATGACACTGCACTTTGTAGAGTCATCTTCTTTTCCAGATGGAATATTTTTAGGATTAATGGTTAACTTTTACTGGTGTTTGTTGTCATAAGGCCATAAACAAAGTTAAGTAAGGCAGTGCTAGCCTTTGGTAGTAGATCCAAAGAATTCTTGACTCTTGCAAATAGAGTGAAATGTATTCTCCACAGCAGTGGCTTTGCATTAATGAACGCTTAAGCAGCAGATTAAAATGTCTGTATAAAAAAATAGGYTAGGATTATATAATAACACAAGTATGGGATGTTAATAATGGTGAAGATGATTTTATTGAGCAGATTAGGTGCAATTAAATCTCAACTACAGAATATTTAAATACAATACCAGATCAAAACCCCAGTCCCTGCAGCTTTACTTGCTTTCCTTCACACCTACAGGATCAGCACCTGACAGCAAAGTAAATTATAATTTTCATTGTTGTTCATTTTATATTGCCATGGGAATGTACATCATGTTATCCATTAGGCCCCAGACAGACATGTCTTTTCTCCACATACAGAGTTATGAAACAAGACATGATTGAAGACAGCGAGGTGTCGGCTGTATTTGAAATTCTATTAGAAATTGATGAATTTGCTTGTCAGATTCCTTTAAAGGATTGCATGGATAAGAACTGCCTATAGTATTCTCCGAAGAAAAGTSATGAAAATTATAGCTTTAGAATCAACCCATATAGACTGAGAAATTGTGTCAGTTCTTTCTCTCATCATCTGTTACTTAATTTTAGTCTCCTAAACAGTGAAATAGAGACATAAACTTGCGGTGGTTGATAACACTCATGACCTGATGAAGTAAACTGATTTGATCCTCTGAGAGGTCAAACTGTGTGTGTTTGTAAGCAAACATTCCCCAAGGCTGCTGATGTGTGAGATGTCTCTTCCCCTTGCCAAACATCCCACCTTTGCAATAGAAAATTAAAGGAGACTTGCAAAGAAATGTGGTGTGTTAGTGTATTAAATCTTGTCTATAAATTGGTGTGAGAATTGTTGCACACAGGGTTTGATGATGTGTTTATTTTTTTTTTTTTAATTTTTGCACGGTTTAAATATATCTAGACAGCTGTTTCTGGGTTGGGCARAAAGTAAATGCATTAACTCTAGCTGTTTTAATGTTTAGGGAGAAAAGCATACAAACCTTTTTAGTTTGATAAATAAAGAATTATTTGAATCTAACTTGGASCTTCATTTAGTTTTTTAATACATTTCTGCTGTGTAGCTAAAAATATCTTATCTGCATGCCCTTGACCTTTCTCTGAGAGCTGTGGGAAGATTCAAAAGCATAAATGAGAATAAATTTAGAATGAGCCTATTTGAAGAAAAATGGTACCAAAAGCCTTAGCTCTGTGCAAACTGGAGTTGTCAGTCCTACACGTCCAGTCTGCAGAGCCGAGCAGGGCACCCTACTGCTGCTGGGCACGGGCTCAGGTAGCCCTGGGAAGGGGAAGGTGGTTCATTTTTCCTTCCTCAGTCCTTCCCCCTCCTTGCAGAAGGTGCCAACAAAGGTGCCGATTATAACGACGATTTCTGTAGCTCAGCTCCCTGTCCCTTAACATGGCCCCTTCTCCCCAGCTTGGTCTGTATAGTTCCTCATGCAGCTGTAGGACTTGGAGTCGTTACCCTCTTGGACTCTGTTTGAACTGATGACTCAAAGGTGAGGTTGTCAATATATTAGAGACATCATTAAAGGCTTACCCACAGCCATTAAACGRTGAATAATAGTGGTGCTTGAGCTTTATTTATTTATTCATTAAAAATGTGTGGGTGTTTGGGTATCCCAGATGTTACAGGGATGCTTCTGAAAGCAGGTGACTTGTAGTGACACCCACTGCAAGCAGCCACTCTGCACTGCTCTTACCTGCTTTAAATCATTCGCTTAACAAGGCAGGGAATGGGTGCACTTGTGGAGCTGTCATTTTTAGGGCTTAGGTACTGCATTGCTGTGCAGTAATTACACAGTCTGATAGTAGCTTTCATTTATGCTAATTGCAAGTAAGCTTTTAAATCCCTCAGATTATTAAAAAGAGAGTTATCTGCTTCCTGTTGCGCTAAGTCAAGGATTTAAATGTTGCAAACTTTTGGTCCTGCCTGAGAGAGGAAAATGTCACCATAAAAATCTTCTCAATATCAACACTTTGTCAGGCTAAGAAAACAGAAAACCTTATTCTATTTTGCTTTTCAAACTCGTGTTTGTAGCATTGCTACTGTATATAATGGTTTTAATCATTATTTTAAGTTAACTCACTTGTTTATGTTTAATCCTGCATAGACGTAATAAAATTAAAATCATACTTAAATGACAATCAATAAGTGACTGTACCTAGGACACTAACAGGAGGCAGAAGTAATTGATCTCATAAATGGCAGTGTTTTCTCTAGAGCTGTTCTTATTAAGATCTTCAGGGAAAAAAAAATCACAGATTTCTGTAATGCAGGCAGTATGCAATATCTAGGGTAGGCTCTGAAGAGAAATGTAATTTACAAGTTACAGAATGAATTTTTCTGTTGCAAAAAGAATAAAATAGAGCCAATATTTAGCTCCCCTTGAGCAGTGATACCTGTTAATTGAAGGACTGCATTGTAAGAGTCAATATCCAGGCTTGTAGAGTGCTTAAAGTGACTAGTTCCTGTCTTTAGCCAGCCTGAGAAATACAATAAATAATTCTGGACCTGGACTGTGGTAAGAAGAGCTGCTTCCCACTGCAGCTGTCAGAAAGGGAGGTGTGCAAAGTGCACGTAACAGATAGATGGCTCCTCTGTCTCCTGAGCAGGTTGTACTTCTTCTGTGGCAAAGAGAGCTGCCAATAGATTAGGGYGACAATTCGTAATGTTCCTAAGCATGAATGGTACATGTTGAACGAGATCAGAGTCTCAAGGAGCATGTCAAAGAGAATTAAGGTTTGGCACTCATCCTTCCTTGTGATTTTTCAGAATTTTGAAGGTATTGCTAGTATTTGAAAAATGTCTAAATTCAGAAAACCCTGGTRTTTCAGAGTATTACTTTACAAATCAGCTTTCCCCCAGATTGTAGCTGAGTGCAGTGGTCTAATTCTGGGTAATGGCTTTCTGTTGTGTGAAATGATCCAATAGCAGAAAAGTATTCTAATTAAATTCTAGAAATTACTGTGCATATTTGGAATGATTTATTATACTACAACAGGAAAGCTAGAAAGGTTTTTCAAAGGTGTTAACTTCTCAGATGTGTATTGTTAAAGTGCAATAACTGTATTATTTTGCTTATTTTTAAAGAGTRGTAAAAGTATTAAAATACATCTCTAAATCACTCTACAGCTACTTAGAGACAAGGTTTTGGCTAGCTGCCCAAAATCCTGTACAGTAGGTTTTTGGGAGGAAGAAAAGGTTTCTTTGAGGTATTTTTACCACTGGGGGACTCCTGCTGTTCACATTTCTTCTGTGTGGTTTGAAGTACCCCAGATTTGTTGGAGATGATGGAGTTCACCTGAAAGGTGGGGGATGTACTGGTATTTGCTGTGGAAGATCATGTTGATTTTAATTGTGAAATGTTCGTCTATTTCACATAAAAGCACTCGAGTGTAGCCCAGGTTGTTTCTCTTTGCTTCTAATGCCAGCCAGCATGAGAAGCTGTGAGTTTGCAGAAGATGCAGCTGAGTTCATTCTCTTGACTGTTTTATCCTTAGTTGTTTTAAGACTTGAGTGAATAGGTRCTGACAGGACTCTGGCTTTTTTCATATTCAAGGTAAAAACAGAGCTAATGTATATTTGGCAGACACAAGCACTTGGGGGTCAGGAAACGTAAGACTTCAGCTTTTTCTCTCATATACAGTTCCTTTCTGACATGGGATTGAAATTACATTCAAACACTCCTTTTCCAGGATGTGATACCACAGAATCACAGAATATCCTGAGTTGGAAGGGATCCACAAGGATCATTGAGTCCAGCTCCTGGCCCTGCWCAGGAAAACCCAAACAATCCACCCTTGTGCCTGAGAGCATTGTCCAAATAATTCTTGAGCTCTGGCAGGCTTGGGGCTGTGACCACTTTCCTGGGGAGCCTGTTCCAGTGCCCAGCCACCCTCTGGGTGAAGAACCTTTTTGTAATATCCAGCCTAAAACTCCCCTGACACAACTTCAGGCCATTCCCATGAACCAGTGACCCTGAGATGAACTCAGTTGGTCAGAGTATGGTGTYAATAACACCGAAGGTTGTGGGTTTGATCCCTGTATGGGCCATTCACTTAAGAATCAGACTTGATCCTTTTGGGTCCCTTCCAACTCAGAATACTCTGTGAAATCTGTGAAATGCTATACCAGTGACTAATATCACCTTTACTGATGCAGTTAAGATTTGACTAATACTTGCACTATAGGGAAAGTTAAGTTAGAAACCCATCTCTAATTCTGGGCCTCGCTGGCTGGAAAGTTTCTTTTTATAAATCACTCAACAGCAGGTTTACTGAAAGAAAGGTTAGGAAGCTCATTTGTGTAAACTTCCAGACCTTTCCCCAGAAATAGCTCTTTTCCATTGGAAAAAATGCATTTATCCTAATTTCCTGACTGTACTCTAGGTCGGTTAGAATGAGACTACGTTTAATTCCTGTTAGGAGTTCCCAAAACCTTCACTGGTGGCATCAGAAGGGCCCCCAGTTTGTACTGTACAGGAGATGTGTGTACAGACCTGTTCAAAGAGCTGACCAGCAGTGTGCAATTTGTGAAGAGCCAAAGCTTTCTGTTTGTAATACAATGTGGTGTCCTCAAACCGTAGGATTTTAGGTCAGCACATGTTTGGAGGCACTACATTGTAGGGCCAGTGTTCTCAAAGCAGTGTGTTGCTGCTGTAACCTATATCACAGTTTATTCCCTTGTACCAATTCTTCTGTCTGTATCTGCTGCCTCACAGGGAAACAGTTCAAGGACATTAGTTGGTAAGAAACAAAGATGCAGAAGTCCCATCTCACATCTGGCATTCAGAGGCCATTTATTTTATTAGAGTTAATAAAGTGAATTGTACTTCAGATAGACAATCACGCCAGAGTTTTATTTAATAAAACAAACATGGAAGAACCAAGTTGGATTTGCTTCATAAGAAAAGTCTGTCTTTTGTTGTTTAGAAAATRCATCCTGTGATGACTGTCATACAGCATTAATTTTTATGCTGCACTTAGAATTTAAATAYCTGAATTTTTGGCAGTTTCTTTTCTGCGCTGGTGACAAGTAAATGTTGAATAATCGATTGAAATGTAATTTTAGGGAAGTAACWTCTGGAATGAGGCAGACAGGTAGAAGGGGAGAAGACAACATTTTGCCTGTGAACAAAACTAAAATTTGTCAAACTGTAAACTGGAGAGCTTGAGGTGGTGTAAAATACTTCTTTGAACAGAAAATTCTCTGATTGTTTTCAATCTCCTTTCATGTGTATCAAAAAGCTACTCCGCTGAGTACCAAAACTTGAAAGCTGACAACATATTCCTGGAGGAGAATGTGTAGTGCCTCTGTTTGATGTTGGAGAGAAAGAAATGACCAGTGGCAGAATTCCATAAACTCTGGCATTTTGTTATATTCTTGTACAATCATTCCTAATGTGTRATGAAGTATAAATGTTTTTCGATGTGTTGCTGTTTTCACTGGTTGTCACTTGGCTGCTAAGGGGAAAATTGGAGAAAAGTTAGGGGGAAATCAGGTTGTATGGACACCAGTCAAATTGTAGCAGCTATTTTGCAACCTGAATAGTAGTTCTTAAGGACACTTGACAGAGGCAGAAAAGTGATGCTTGCATGTTTAAACCTGTTTATTTCATCAGGTCACATTGTTATTTGAAGAATATATGTTGCAGTAATTAAGTACTGTGCCAATTACTTCTTTTAATTATGGATTATATTTTGTTTGTGGGAATGGTATCAGCCACTGTGAAATTGGCTTCTCGTTTTTCCCTTCATGTGTGGTGGAGCACTGGGGCAAAATACATTCTGTATTATTTTGCCGCTTCATCTGGAAAGAATTTGTTTTAAGCTGGAGAACCCATATTCATAGCATTAAATTATGACAAATATGTTTTATAGTTAACTGCAGTAGAGTGTTTTCTCTTGCTTTTAGTCACAGGGTACCATTTACATTCTATTATCAGGGTCTCATTATGGGTTCTGTAGGCCCTCTGCTACCATTGAGTCTCCAGTTGTTTTCCATCAGAGTTAAATCAAAATCGGCTTCACTGGATCAGACTTTCAGTCCCTCCTTGGGCAAAATTTTTTGCTAAGATCACACGGAGCTTTCCCAAGCAAGCTGCAGGATATAGCCACTATCAACAATGATGTAGCTTTATGTATTCTGGATTGCAAATATACCTTGTCTGTGTGACCTTGAGATGTTTTGATTAATTGCATCTTTTGGAATTCCATGTGTGTGTTGTGCCTGCTTTATTCACACATAAAAGGGACACAGCTATTACCTTTCCTCTTAAGTTATGTGAGGAAAGAGGATTGTGTTTATCTTCTGTGATACATATCTAAGCTCTGTAACATTTAAAAAAATATTTTTTCATGCCTTTGGTCTAATTCTAAATGTTATTTTTCATTAGTCAAGAGAAACATGGATTAAAAGCTCTCAGAGGTTTTATGTAGGCTTTCGTGCAGTAGTCTGATGCCTCTGACAGATAATCTTAGGGAGACAGCTTCCACAAAACAGGACTTGTTCTTGATAATTATTCTCATATTATGACTACTGCTTCTTTGCTTTGAGCAACCTGATAAGGAGACTACATCATGCAGAGTCAAGAAAATTCCTTCCAAGTGCAGGAGATTTTCCATGTGGGCAACTCTTGAAATTAAAGTTCTGTAGTTGTTTAAAATGCATAGGATGTTCCATGCTCTCTCTTACACTGATAAAAGTTCATCTGATAGTAACGTGTGTGTCACTGCTCAATACTTCACTTCATGATCTTCTATCTCATACTGGTCAAATCTCAAAGACCCTTTTAGAGACAAGACAGGTTTTTGTGGAGCACTTTGATGTCCTGTTCGTGATGCTCATCATGCATCTTGTGTGTATTTTAAGCACTGCTGTGATCATTGTCTGACTCTTAAAATTGGTATTCTTTTCAGGAGAGCGAGCAAGCTTTAGTCAGTTATGGTATAAAAGCTATATGCCTTGCTCAATCAGGAACAAATAGGACTGAGACCTTGTATGAAATCCATTCATAAAGGTGACGCCTGAATTTTGCAGAACAGAAYTGGTAGCCTTATGTTTTTCACCTGCACTTCATGCTACAGATGGAGAGGATTATTTATGTGGAAAACTCAGTTTATAGCTCAGCAATCAGATAGCAGCTGTATTTTTCCTTCATTGCCAGAACCTCGGAAACATCTTGTCCTGTTTGTAAAACCATCTAGTTTATGAAAGTTAGAAGGCTCTGAAACAGAACAAGCTGCTCATATTTGTAAAGTAAGCAGCTGCTAGATCCAGAGCTGATGCTCTGGGAGAGCAGTATTCCCATCTTCGTTTAATTGATAGTGTTGGCACTTTTCGTGCCACCACTCTGAAAACACTGCAGCTTAGAAGTCACTCTTGCCTGGCTTTATGCTGGCATGCACCCAAAGGAAAATTAAGACAACTCTCCTATGGCCGCTTCAGTTCAAGATGCTTTAGTCAGTCGAAGTACACTATTATTTTTGACAGCATAAAGCAAATTTTTGTGTATTTTTCACAAATATGCTTTTTAAGTACCTCAGATTTCCAGTTTAAAAATGCTGTTTGTAATATATTTCTCTCTGATACTGGTCATTCTTGTAGTTACAAAATTCGCCTTCCTAATTGAAAAATACATKGTGTGAAACTTTGATTGTTTTTCAATGTTTGATTTAAATTACAAAGTTTAAATCAAACATGGAAAAATTATCAAAGTCAATAAGCTTTCTTTGCCCAGCTTATCTTTAGAAAATATGTGCCTTATAAATACCCTGTGCACCAATATTTAAAAGGCCATGTATTATCTGAGAAAACTCATGCAGAGAATCAACAGCTCTACCATAGGAATCGATCAGCATAGTACTGCAAACAAGGGACCTTTTGTACCTCTACAAGTGCAGAACAGCATGAATTTTACAACTGCTGAGTGCACTCCTAAGTTAATTACCRTTTAGAGTCTAAATAAAATAATTCTCTGTAAAAAAAAAGTGTTGAAGAAAAACTTAGTGGCATATAGCATCCTATTRTTGTTTATTCAGCTCTAACAGAAATTGTGATCAGAAGTCAAATTTGAATCACAAGCTGTGGGGAAAAATGCATCTTTTCAGTAAGGCTAGTTAATTTGAGTAGAACAAAGTGCTAATGCAGCTATCTGGAACCTGARTTATTCAGTGTATATTTGAACTGTACAGGCACATCTTGTGATGCCAAGGTCTTATATTTAAGAAAAGGGCCGAGAGCAATTAAATTTAGCCAGTTCCAGGATCTAATAGAAAAGAAGCACTGCCATTGTTTAAGAATTGTTTCAAACAGTGCAGTATATAGTGTGCGCAGCACTGTTTCGGTGTGTATATTGAGTGTGTATATAGACTGGAGGAATTGTCCTCTAGTAGTGGACACATGATTCCAGTGATTGGCTTTTTGACTGAGGAAAGGTGCCACAGGTAGAACAAGGATTCTTCATGACGTCCTGATCCGAGTGGATTAATAGTGAGAAGGAGATGCTRTGGGTGTTTCCCCTGTAGTTCACGGACTGCCCAGTGAACCTGCACCATCTCTGGCTGTCACTGAAGCATAAGGACAACAGTGTTCTTTCTCTGAGGTATCTGGCAATTGCATTTGCTTCCTCCATTAACTTCTAATTATTATTATATTTTTGCCAATATTATTGAGCTTTCAAGTACTTTGCATTGTTTCAAAGGGGGTTTGCTTCCATATTAAGCTAAATAAAACTTGTCAATAGCGTGCTYGATTCTTATTACGGTGTGTAATCACTGCTATAGACTATATCAGATTTATGATACTCACAAATCCTTC